>JAQBSW010002952.1:0-92395 GCA_029291075.1 Eudiplozoon nipponicum
TCGCCAGTAAGCACGAAACGAATGTGCATGAGATTATACTTTCCGTTCATGCTGCCTTTGGTTTATCCTTCTGGTCACAACTGAACTAATTTATTACTAGGTTCGCAACACCTAATACATACTTGCATATATATTAGTTCTTCGCAACAAACAGTATTTAACTGTTAAATATCCAAGTGTTCTCCAATGTAAAAACCGATAAGTTATTACTCACAGCGGAGACTTTCGTATGCAAACTTCTTAATCCTCAGCTAAATAAACAGAAGAATTTCGTACATGATCTGAATTTAAACTAGTGAATTTTTTATACCTGTGGTGCATATCTCATCATGTAGGTTCCTCGCGTCCATTTTGCTGTAGTGCAATATATCGGATAAGCGAAACATTATCCCCATTGAATGAAGATAGCTTATGCGAACCTGGATTAATTGAAATTACCTGATCTGCGTTTTGACTAACGCAGCGTTCATTGTTCCAGTAGTTTTCTTTTGCTAAAATATTTCGGCTAAACTTATCGATAGCCTTCATCAGTTGCAATTTACATCACAAGTTTAACAAACGAAACTAATGAAGCAAGCGTGTTATTTCCTCTAGCCATAATATTTATACATCAGACTGACCTTTCATTAGATATTCGCGTGTCACATGTGTGTGTGTGTGTGTGCATTTTCATAACTGTTGTTTTCATCTAACTAATTGAGACCAGAGTGGCTGAATAATAATTTATCAATTGCATGCGTTAACTATTCGTTTTACACACTCAATGTAAAATGACGTAACTGAGATGGCCTCACTTTCAGGTGGGGGGAGACCAATAATTCAGAAAAACTCATCATAAAAACATGCCATGAGTGAAAAAAACTACAAGTCCGAAAGACCAATGCACAGGTTAAATTTCAATTCAAACCACTAGGGTTCCACTCAAGATAGACAAGTAAATAAAAGTTATTGGCATAACATTAAATAGGCGCACGCCACGCATGTGTAAGTTTATGTGTATGCATAATTAAAAAACTTCGTTAAAATATTAATTGACACACATGTAAGTACATATAGATGAAACTGCAGTCAATAGACATTAATTTACCCTTTGCACGTGTCAGACAAATTATTACTTATAAATATTGTATTATTAGAATAATCTCAATAGGTAGGATGAGGGTGCAAAACACAAAATTAAATCACTAAGAGTTTTAAAATCAAACGAGTAGTTATAGATGAAATTTGGAAAGACTATATTCTTAGTAATTGATTATTCATTACTTGAACAATAAGCCCACTTATTAGTCAAACTTAATCCGATGTTCTTAATCTTTAACTGGAGCTAGCTTCAGTTTCCAATTCATGCAATTGCCTTTTCCTGCCATTAGATAATGCCGTATTCCAAATCGAACCTAACGATTTTTCAACAACTGTTTCATTCATAATATTATCTATAGATTTAATTTCGATAGATTCCCTAATCAATCTCGTCAACCTATTACGACTACATATTGTTTTGCGTTTGCATTCCTCCCAGTTGATAGTGTGCCCAGTCTCCACTGCATGACGAGCAAGATCAGATTTAGCAATATGTCCATACGAACACGCAGTTTTGTGCTCACCTCTTCTTACTTTGATTCGGCGCATGGTCTCATCAACATACTTGAGACTACAATCATTGCATGGTATCTCAGACACTCCTGATGTTTCTAAGGGTTCAATCTATTCTTTTCGGTTAGGGAGTATAGTTTCAAGTGTAAGGGACTGTTTTAAAACGGTCCTCGTATTGTATCTTAAAGCTAATGATTTTACGTAATTTTACATTGATTGTGTAAAACAAATATTTAACGCATGCAACTGATAAATTATTATTCAGCTACTCTGGTCTCAATTAGTTAGATGAAAACAATAGTTATGAAACTTAACACACACACATATATGACACGTGAATATCTAATGAAAGCTCAGTCTGAAGTATAAATATTATGGCTAGAGGAAATAACGCGCTTGCTTCATTAGTTTCGTTTGCTAAACTTGTGAGGAATATTGCAACTGATGAAGGTTAACGGTAAGTTCAGCCGAAATATCGTGCCAAAAGTAAACTACTGGAACAATGAAAGCTGCGTTAGTCAAAACGCAGATCAGGTAATTATCTTCCTCGTTTTCCATAAAATTAACCGTATAAATTTCAATACTTTACCAAATAATCAAGGTTGCGATCATGATATAGGCCCTAACCCATTAATTAAATACATATGTCGGTATAAACTAAGAATTATATATTTTATAAAAGACAATTCATCCAGTAGACGAGCTTCGTCCTTATTGTGAACACCTCACGTACTGGTCAGAATTTGCTGCGGACGGGAATCCAACTTTGGTACAACTACTTCAGGATCTGGTGCTCTAGCCACTGAGCCAGCCTACCGCACACAACACACAATTTTCAGTTATATACTAACTAATATAACTCGGTAAGTCTTTTTTCTTTTATGTGGAGCTCAAATGACATCCACTGAGACCCAATGTACCAAATAACTATCCCGAATCTGTCATTACTGAACAGACACCACACTACATATGGAAATGGTATGTAAATGAACATTTATATAATTAAACGAACATTAGTTGCGCGGCGGTGATAACAATTACTATAATCGAGTTTGCAATTTTGATACAAGCACCTCACCCATTAATTACTTATATATGTCAGTATAAATTAATAATTGTATAGTGAAGAGTAGACAATTCATCCAGAAAACCGGTTGTCCTTATTTAAAACTCGTCACTTAATGGCCAGAATTTCCTTCGGAGAGTGTTCGAAACCAGTTTACTGGATGAATTGCCTTTTCTGAACTATAGTATTATTATTTTATACTGACATATGTAATTAATTAATGGGTCAGGTGCTTATATTATGATCGCAACCTTGATTATAGTAATTGTTATCACCACCCGCGTAACCAATGTTCGATTTATTATTTTACTGTATAGTTTAATTCAAGAAAGAATAAAATATTTTTGTAACGTTTCATCGTCCATACTTGTTCAATAATAAATTTATGCATCTATAGATTATTTATTTCTCAATTCACATTTTGAATGTAAATGTGTATCTCTTAATGCCTAGCTCAAATTATTTGACTTCGTGATTCACAGTTCGTATGAAAAATTTTCCACATAATTAACTGTTATAAAGTCGAGTAATAATACATCGTTTAACAATAAATGTATGTTTTACAACAACCGGTGATTTCAAAACACAAAAATGCTTAATAATAGTTTAATTACGTATTTTTCAATTCGAGAACTAAGATTTAGAATTACTTTCTAAAAAAATATTCGCGCAGTAATTAATTCAACAATTTAACGGACTTCTACTAACTATATTATTTCTGCTACTACATATAATAATAATACTAATTATACTATCACTACACACAACTAATGTTGATACTGTAACTTCTACTTAAACTACTTATATCATTACGATGTCATATACTACTTCAACTAATACCATGGCTGCTATTTTTGTTACTCTTACTTCTATGCCCACCACTACTACCACAACAACAACTATTATTCTTTCCACCACGCCTATTTCATTTATTTCTTCTTATTAAATAGTAATGTTTACAAAATTTAGGCAAAAAATATTTATACTATTTCTACAGCTATAAATGCTATTATTTCTACACTACTTGTACAATCATTTTAAGCAAAGAATGTTGGCCATTCCTCGCCTGAAGTTGCAGTAATTAGCGAATTATTGCAAAATCGTATTTCCTTCTCATTCAATTGTTTAAAGCAAAAAATAATATGAAATTGCTCAACTTCTTATGATAAAAACAATCAATTAATCATTGAATCAAGCGAAGAATTGATGTCAAGCAAGAAAAAACAATTATTTTTATCAAAATTGTGGGCTGAATAAAACACCAATCCCATTTTATTTTACTGGCCGCACAAATAGCAGTATGACTGTCAATCGCACGCACTGACACGTTTCGCCATTCAGTGGTTCTCTTAGAAACTTGCCTAAGAAAATATATTTTTTGAAAAGTGTAGATTTATTGCATCCCTGATTCAAATATTGATCATTCATGCTTTATTTTAATTTAATTTAAAAAAAGTATGAAATATACAATAATGACACAAGCGTTTTTGTACATTTTATGTTTTTGATGCCTTTAGTTCTTATGTAACTTACTCGCAGTATTTTAAGTGACTGATTTATGGTAAGTCCTCTACCAAGTATAACTGCTCCTTCTGCAGTAATTCGGTTGTCGCTAAAAGAGTAAGCATTAAAATTTTAATTTCCATATCAATATGCATGTAATAAACGAATAAAAATATCGAACCGACCATTGAGAGCAAACAGACTTGCCATTCCCAGTATATTTAACCAAATCATAGTCAAAATTGATGATTTAGTATACGAACTCATTAATTAAAAAATTAAGAACTGTTTAATAAAGCAAATAAAACGTTGGCAACATACCAGATTGAGCAATTAGGTGGAAATCAAGGAGTGTATACGTAAGTCTGCCTAGTAACGGTGATATAGGAAATAAGGTACAGGATATCAAATCAACTACATAATTGTCCAAATCCCTGCTGCAGCATCAATTAATACTACTGTTTGAGTGCCCCAATATGTTTTAAATGCTGAAACTCCGACTAACTATCTTAACATAGACAACAGAACTGCCCGTAGTCATAGATATTCCGGCCTGACGACCGCCGGGCACAAGCTTGTTAGCCCGGAAATGGTAATATGAAACTTGCCGAATTTAAAAGGGACAGTCATCACCTTGTTACGTGTGGAGTCTCGAGATTGGTGTAACTGAGCAATAACTTTTATTGTTAAAAGTGTCTGACAGAATGAGAACAAGCGTGCCAGACGCAAAGGACAAGTTTCGGCTACTGACATCTGGGATGATTGTGCTCATCAGCTTTGGTTGGAACACTATCTAGGAGAAGGAAAACACCGAATTCAAACCATCCTCACTAGGAATGGGCAACCTAGTGTTTTTTTACAGTCCACATATAACCATGAACAATACGAATTACAATGTTTGCTTCTTATGGTTATATGACAGTGAAACATTAGTCACTTTTGGATTTTTTATGGCCGTGCATGAAGATGATGAGACAACAGAAACGGAAAATTATGATTTAATTACGTTATTTGCATAAAGATCAGCATGAGGAAATAATTAAACCAATTATTGAAATATATACCACAAAATTCCCTCTACCTAGTATGAAAGACAAAATTCCACAGGAATCTACATCTCATCTTATTTATAACTAGAATGGTACAATTAGACAATCCTATTTATTCAAATTCAGAAGAGGATTGAACTCACGTTTGATGGAACATATAACAACTTGGTTTGTGCAAAATAGGGTTGGTGTTGCACGATTGATTGTAACGAAGCATTTTTTGTCCCATGATAAATGTGCCATACCGAGAATGTGCTTTTATATAATGCTTGTCTTTTTGGAAGATATTACAATAAATTGACGCTGTTCAGAACTGTGCAAACGGACTAATTGTTCGTGCACCGGGATTAACATGAGGCCTTCGGAACTTCTTTCAAATATGTGCTCAATTATTTTTCGATTCTTTAATCTTATGGACTGATATAAATTTTAGTGTAATTTGTATGTGAGCTTTTCTTTTTTTATTTAAATAAAAGTGATTCTTGTTCTGTAATTTTAAACTGAATCAGTTGATAAGATGGATCAAATGTGCTGCTGTAAAAATTGTTAAAAATTTCCCTAAATTCAAATCGGATAATAACTATTTGTATTTGTGGAAGTTTGCAATATCACATGCATTGTCGCAAAATTTTATTAAATTTTATTTAATCTCATAAATGAAAAGATGGATCAGGAAAAAAGGCAAGTTTATCCCATATGTCACCGCACAAAGATGTATGCCATTAAATTCACACGTAAGAACTGTCTTAATATAGTATTCGACTGCTGACTGGTAAGAAGAGGCATCAAACGTATTCAGCAAGCAAAGCAAACTTGATCTATACGAACAGTAACGAATGCAACATTAGCGTATTTTGGAAAAATAAATTCAGGAACCAATCACATGCACCACAAATCGAGGGAAGACTATCAGCTTAGCAAATATGCAGAAGCAGTACATTTGTCACCATATACGTGCACTCGATTAATGCAAGACCGAAAAATAGAAAATAACAAAAACATCTGTACGAGATACAAACGGACACACTTTCCGGGAATCAACATAATGCTGAACCTAGGAAAGTGACTCGAATATAAGCACAAATAGCCAGATCTCCCACATAGAGAACCCGAATTTAATAAACAAAGAATATAATTTTCATTCTGCACACATATATGATGCAAATAACACAATTACAATAAACTTTAATTTCTTTATTCAAAAGTGCATATTTACTAAATCTGTAATTTAAGCTTGTGTAAGTGAAATTATATTAAAATATTATGGTTCAATCAAGCTTTAACAAATCACAAATAAATAAGTAAATCTTAAGTTGTTGCTTCCACACATTCATTTAAAATTGTTAATAATAAGTGATTTGGAGAAAGAAGGTATTTGGTCTTCAGAGTTTAAAAGTATTACTCTGTGTGTTGAATGTGATATTTTCCGTGAAATTTGGAATGTTTGCACAGAAGGCAGCACCAGAAAGGTCTACCTGAACCTACTTGTCAGAGGTGATCCTCCAGACTCCATAATGACTAGAAGAATAAACTCAATCACTGGAACAAACTTCCAAAATTTCATGATAAAAATCATATAAAGCACATGGAGGGAAACGTTTTGTCCGGTAATGATTGAATGCCTTCCTTCTCCAAATACTTTACTTTTTACAATTTCAAATAAATGTGTGGTAGCACATGCATCATAAGAACTATAAGGAAACTACTCAATAAAACTTATCAACGCCTGCCGAAAAAGTTAATCCACCAAATCAGCAATTATTGGCCATATAATAAACCTGGAAATAAAGTGAACAAAATTAACATTTCTATTCATCTCAAAGCGAGGTAAAACAAATATCTGAAGCACTGTTTTCCAAACTTCGAGAGCACTGTACGATGTGCGGCTCGCATTGTTGATCGTTCAAATTTTTGTGCCGTTTCTGACACTCTTAATTATGGTAGTGGTGTCGTTTGCAAAGGTGTTATTTCATCAGTCTGTTCCCAATCCGATTAAATCTTTTTAAAGACTAGTATAAAGGGTGTTCGGGATTGCCTGCATGCTAGTAAATTGTTGTTGAGGTGAAAGATTTTGGGTCAGTCGTGTAAAACTTCATGTTAGTGAAGCTTTTGAATGTTTAGACCGAACGTTTGTAGTTTTATATAAGGAACTTTGTATATGAAAATAAATTTTTCCTCTTTGCCTTGTGTAGAACTGAGAAATTCTATAAAATGGCTGTGCCTCCTTTACAAATATATGCTCGAATATAGCTAATTTTCCTGTTAACACCAGACCCTTTTAATCAATTTCTGCAATAAATGTTGTTGGATTCTGTAGATAAATTGCTTTTTCGTATGTCTAAAATACATGTTTCTATGCATACATGAAAATTTGTGAACTATGAAGGATTTGGAGAGATTGTTTGGTATCGGACCTCATGATTCTACGTATGCTGAATTTGATGTTAAATTTGCATTATGAAAATTCATTTTAATTATTCGATTTAGCATTTGTGCAATTATTACGGCCAGTGGATTGCCTCCAAATGGTAAGTTTAGGAAATTATTTTTCAAAGTATCCTCGTCACTTCAAATCGGACGCGGTCTGATGTTGACATCCATGAACTCCAGAGAAAGTAAGGCTAACTAAGAAAAATTACGTGTCTTTTTGCGCGTCTATGCGCGTTCATGGTAATTTTATGTGTATTACTAAGTGATTTTTTTGATTTGGTTATTCCTGCAACAGTGGCTTGAGTTCAATTTAAACCCATACAGTATAACATCCAAAAGCAATTGATATTTTAAATACACAAACGCACCTACATGTATATTTCTATCTATTTAACTATTGAATGTTCTCCATTATTTTAATTTTTTTATATATTCGGAATGATAAATATTTTTCAAAGTGTAGATTTTTAGGCGTTACAATAAACGCTACTAGTTTATTACCCAGGCAACACAAACGAGATTTAATTTTTTACTTACTTCCAATCAAGGTTGCGAGCTTGCTATAAACACCTGACCCATTAAGTACATAAATTTGTCAGTTTAAACTAGGAATTGTTTAGATTTGGAGATTCAATTTATCCAGTAGACAGGTTGCGTCCTTATTGGTAACTCATCACGCAAAGACAATAATTTGCCACGGGCATTACGTGATGAGTTTCCAATAAGGAGGAATCCTGTCTACCGGATGAATTGCCTGTCTTCACGCTATACAATTCTTAGTTGTTACTGGCATATGTATGCACATAATGAGTCAGACGTTTATATCAAGATCGCATCCTTGATTAAATATAATGTTATCACCGACCGCGCAACCAATGTTCGCTTACATACTTTTTACTTACCTGAGGTCTAATTCTTCAAGAGTGCTATTCATTTTTAGCATGTTAGCAAAGTCTGCACAACCTTCTACCGGTCCATAACCGTTGAAGGCCAGTTTCACCTTCTTTAGGCAAGTATTGGCCTAATAAAATTGTATTAAAATTAAAATGAAAAAATGTAAAACATTATATGTGAGTCAACTGTTTAATGCATAATAATGTCTTTGTATCACATCCAGTTCTGTCATACATATCTTGCATTCATACATGAGTTTGCACAACGCTAATAAAAAACTAAGATCTCATTACCGTTATTACATTCCGTAAGTAGCTTAACAACAATACGTGGTGGGCATAACAGCTCAGATAGTCAATAAAATGTTGTACGATCGAAGACGTGATTGTCTATTCGAATAGACACAGGCGTCTAAAGAGCAAATTTCTTTCAATCAAACTGTAAACTAGTTGTTATGCTCATTGAAGTCAGCTTGTGTTACTAACAGCACAGATCAGGTAATTTGAGAAATCCAGTTTCGTAATTTTTTTCATTCTTTTAAGCTATGAACCATCTGGTAAGTCATCCTTCGTAGACTGATCACAAATTTTGCAAGTATATTGACTAGCAAGATATTAGATTGACAAAACAACAAGTTTTCTTTAATTGCTGCTAAAGGTAAAATCACATAAAACTTATAAAGCACACGTAATTAAGACACATCAAATTTTCGGTTTGAAGGCGCTTTTACGTATTTTTTTCTTTATATACAGAACAGCGTTTTCGTCAAATGGAACATTCAGATAAATTGTCTTCCTTTTTGGTCCTACACTTGCCTCATTTAATGTTTTTTTTTAGATTACCGTGTTCACATTTAAAGTTAACGAGTTATTTACCTATTTTGGTCACTGCGATTATGTGTTATAAATGTTCTTATCAGTAAAAAACAGGTAAGGGTATTTAAATTTTTCATGATTTACATTTGCGATTCTTATTGATATGCGATAAAAAAGTCAATCAAACAATAAGAAAATATTGTGTTATAATAGTCTACATTCAATTCTAATCCACTTGTAACTATGGTCCATACAAAGGCTATTTTAACCATTGTACATGAACATTTTTAACTGCAACTATATGTTTTATAAGCAAATTAATTCAAAGTCTTTCTGATAGCCACGTTATACGACTGATGTTAAAAAAGAGGATGATATGACAATTTTTTCTTAAATGAAAATAAGGTAAAAATATTAAAGGCATAAGGGATTTCGTTAAAATTTAATGATTGCGCCAAATCAAACAGGGGAAAATCTGAAATGTTGGTAGATCCAATCGTGGTCACGAAAATTGTATCGACCAGTGTTTTCACTGCTTAGTACTAATAGGTGGAAGCTGGGGTGACGGGACTATTCAGCACCTATATATATATATATATATATATATATATATATATATATATATATATATATATATATATATATATATATATATATACATACATATATACATACATACATGCATGCATGCATACATACATATCCACATACATATATATATATATATATATATATATACATGCATGCATACATACATACATACATGCATACATACATACATACATACATACATACATACATACATACATACATACATACATACATACATACATACATACATACATACATACATACATACATACATACATACATACATACATACATATACATACATACATACATACATACATACAAACATACATACATACATACATACATGCATACATACATAAATACATACATGCATACATAAATACATACATGCATACATACTTACATACATACATGCACACATGCATACATACATACATACATACATAAATACATACATTAAATCTCACATACATGTGTACTTATATGCATACATACACGCATGCATACGTAACCGTATATAACCGCACAAACATACATAAATGAAAACATGCATGGACACATGCAACTAACTTACATAAACAAATACATAAACACATACACACAGGAGGGGACAAGTGAGAACCCATCAATCAAGTCCAAAAATCAGTGCACCTGTAAATTTAAAGGATTCAAGATTTTACCGATCCACGAGTGCTATCAAGTTTCCCGCCCATGAAAATGGCGGCGAGGTTAAAATCAATAAGGACAGCACTGCACAATTCATATCAACATTTAAACATACACATACACACATAATCGCAAATATAAGCATACATATACAGACGAATACAGACGAAAAATATACATATATACACATTCATACAATCACATACACGTACAGGCGTACAAACATACGTATTTACATAAAATGCATAATAAACACGTGCATACATACATAATTAAACACAGACTAAGTAACTACAAGCATGCATTCATAGATGCATGCATACATTTATGTAGAAGTATAAAAACAAATGCTTTAAATCAAGTTTGCGAGCTTGAAATAAGCACCAATCCCATTGTATGTAACCAGTCGTCGAACAACAACAAAACTACCGCCAGCCGCAACGCACTGACGCGTTTCGACCTTCCATGATCATCATCAGAGTACGACGGCAAACTGACTATCGAGGCTTAAACCGCATTGAATATATATGGAAATCAAATTTAGATATGCGGCTCTCACCTCTAGCAGTCTCGCATACATTGCACTTGACTGGAAATGTCGGCTGCACAATTTCTATGCAGTCACGAACATTAACTGTTTGCAGCTTTCGCCACATATAACATATATAGGCAATACAATTTAACAATAATTGATTGCGCGGGTGGTGGTAACAATTCTTTAAATCAAGTTTGCGAGCTTGAAGTAAACACCAATCCCATTGTATTTAACCAGTCGTCGAACAACAAAAAAACTACCGCCAGCCGCAACGCACTGACGCGTTTCGACCTTCCATGATCATCATCAGAGTACGACGGCAAACTGACAATGCGGTTTGATCCTCGATAGTCAGTTTCCCGTCGTACTCTGATGATGATCATGGAAGGTCGAAACGCGTCAGTGCGTTGCGGCTGGCGGTAGTTTTGCTATGTTGTTCGTAGGCTGGTTAAATACAATGGGGTTGGTGTTTATTTCAAGCTCGCAAACTTGATTTAAAGCATTGTTACCACCATCCGCGCAATCAATTATTGTTAAATTATAAAAACAAATGTTTCATTTTAGAACATAATTACTCGAAAAGTGTAATCCAATGTAAACTACAGCTATATGATGACAATTAGCAAGCTTGGGTCAAGTGATGGTTATTTACACTTCGATGGCGTATGGATTGAAATATTCTAATACTAGAGATATTGTGTCAATGATCTTCTTTTATCTAATTCATCTAACTTTAGTTCGGCAAATACTTGCACTCGTCAGTACTATCAATTGTATTATCACGACTTGTTTAATAGGTTAGATACTCGTAACCTTTTAGTACCAGCATGATTCATTACTGCAAATTCAATTTGAATGTCTAAGGCCTGCATGATACCAGGATTAAAATCAGCATTTGACTAGTATATTGATTAGTATAATAAAAAATAATTCAATGAGAAGTACTATGTAAGTATATAAATAAATGCAAAAGATTATTTTTTATTGAGTTGCTATGGTTAATGCAAAGAAATGTAGATTGTGTATGTTATAAAGTAAAATGAATATATGCTCTTATGCTGAGGCATATGGAGATCTTTACAGATAATTTCATAATAATGTGTAAATTACTGAACTAACAAGATTTCCCAATGAATATACTATACTATACACCGAAATTTAAAAGCAATATGACATACCTACTCATCATAAAATCTGCTAGTAAATCGAAAATAAATTATTAATATTATTCTTATTATCATCATCATCATCATCATCATCATCATCATCATTATGGTTGTTGTTGCTTCTGTTGTATTTGTTGTTCTTGTTGTTATTATTATTATTGTTCATATTTAATTATCATAATATTTATGATATAAAATAATAATAATAATAATAATAATTATTATTATTATTATTATTATTATTATTATTATTATTATTATTATTATTATTATTATTATTATTAGCAGTAGTAGTAGGAGTAGAATTAAAAGAAGTATTAGTAGAAGCAAGGAAAATAAGAATAATATAGGTAATAGTAGTGGTAGTAGTAGTCGTAGTTGTAGTTTTAACAGTAGTGGAAGTAGCCAATGACAAGTAAGATCATTCAGGATTGGCTGGAAATGTGAACGACAAAATAAAAAAGGAGATTTAATCTCATGTAAGTATACCTGTTTTGAACAATAGTAATGCACAAGTTGAAACCAGCGCTAAGCTTCAAACTCACTATAGAGATTAATAACTTATGTGGCATATTGAAATGGTTTAATCTTCTTTTTAAATGCATATTCCATCAGTGGTAGTGCCAACTTCAAATAAAGACTTTAAAAGTGCGACTTTAAAGCCAATTCTCCTTTGAAAGATTGCGGAGTGCGAGCTTCATATGTCAAATCTCCGCGGTTTACGTTCGCGGGTTGTCGCTTTGCACTATCAGTTTCACAGAGATCCGATTTTGGGATCAATCGGATCTTTGCAAAACTGATAGTTCAATGTCAATTGACTATATGTAATATATGCCAATACAGCAAAATGTAACGAACAGAACGATTTGAAAGTAAGGCTCAATTTCAGAATTGGATATTTTAAAGACATTCTCAGTATCTGCTATTCCACGAAACAACTTGATCGACATCGTTTATCAATTTTCCGTGATAAACTTTACGCAAAATTAATTAATCACATGCTATGTATAAACTCTTGGAAGCGAATACAAAATATAACTGACTTTATGCATGGCGAAAATACTAACGAGTTAGAGTGCTTAGGACCCCTATGATAAACTTAATTCAGCGTGCAAGACGCTATATGATGATTCACGTATTTGTTAAGCACCTATTATGCATATTTATTTGGCTTTCAAGTCACACTCCAAATGGTAATATTTTATGCTGACTCTTTATTTTTTTAACTGCATACACAAATAGACGGTTGTACGGTCGAATTGCCTCAATAGATTTTTACCAAATATCATTTGTTCACATCATGTTTCCGACACCTGCTTATGAGTCCCCAAATGGTACAAGATTTTTCCATTTTTATCAAGTGGACTTTAGATACAACATGGTTGAATTCACAGTTGTGAATGATATTAAAATTATTTTTAATAATAAATAGGATTCGAAAATTCAAAAATATTTTACTACATTTGTCCATAAAAATTGATACTTTCCTCACGGATAAAATCAGTCTGTGTAAATTAATAATGAAAGTAACAAGCAAATGCTACTGTTCAAGGTTTAAGTTCGATTGTTTTGTTGCAATAAATAACGGGGCTGTCCTCTCATCACCGAAGACTAATTTTGTTGTGTAATATCTTATTATTAATTCAAATAATCTGGCGTTTACTATAATCAAGGTTGCGATCTTGATATGTTTGTTGAATCGTACACATCTGGTGTTTAAAATATTACTTACTCCAAGGCCTTTTGCAAACTGGTTCAAACCTTTGCTCTTCAAATTGTTCCAACTCAAATCTAATTCAATTAGTGATGTCGCTTGTGTCAATGCTCGCCCAAATAACACTGTAGAACCTTCCGAAAAGTTATTATGAGAAAGGTCCAAGTATGCCAGATTAAGAGATGACTGTCCAAAGATAAAAAATAACAAAAAATTCAATTAATGTTTTAATAATATTTTACTTTTTGAAATTTATAATTGTTATAGACAGTTAATTCCAAAATAGAGATTCGAGTTCAACTAATAAAATCAATATTTACAATGATTTATACAAGTGACCTTTATTTTCCAAAATGTGGCTAGCTGAAATATTTACAAGCTACAAAATCTTATCACAGCAGGTTTATCAAATCGATGTTTATTTTCCCAGTGTGAAAAGCACTTCATAACTATATATATATATATATATATATATAATATATATATATATATATATATATATATATATATATATATTTGACTATTAACCAATTTGCTGGAAATACCTTTCAATTTGCAAGCAAATGGTAAAAAGCGACATTTGATTGCAAAATTTTCAGATTGAACGTATAAGCAAACCGACTGTTAGTCACACGTACTGACGCGTTTCGAAATTTCGTCGTGATCAGTACAGCAAGACGGAAAAACTAAATAACGAGAATCCAGCTGCTATTCATTTATAAATGGCATGTGAAATCCGATATGCAGCTGTCAACTCTAGTAGTTTCGAGTACACTTTACGTGACTGGCAATGTTGGTTGTACAATTTCTATCCAGACACGAATGTGTCGGATTTACACCTTTCAGCATACGTGCATATGTTGCATAGTTAAACAAGCATTGATTGACGATAACAAATCTTTAAGTCACCAACCGAGCAATCAGTGATTGAAATATTATATAAATTATATATATATATATATATATATATATAGGAGAGAGAGAGAGAGTCGAAAAATCAAGAATGTTTATGTTCGTGACTGGATAAAAATTTGCAGCCAAAATTTCCTTTTGAATATAATTTTGGCAGGCCTACTATAGGTGGTAGATGCAGACCTAATTTTCAATAACTTATGTATGAATTTTTTCTCGATTCCTGTTAGTCAGTTTGTTGTCGTTCTATTATGATGACCTTGGAAGAACTAAACACATCAGTACACATGGCTGACGCTAGATTTGCTTCTTTGTGCGAATAGATTAGATACAATTGGATTTGGGTTTATTTCAAGCCACACAAACTTGATTTAAGAATTTTTACCGTCACCGGCGTAATGACTTTTTAAACGTAAAATCAATAGAGCATTTCTACAGAGTTTACACTTAGACAATTCTGTAGAAAGAAACTTATTTACGGAGTGCTTTAACTGTGATAGGTATACTTGGTATTTCTGTAAATATGTTGCTATAGAGAGTTTCAACTATAACAATATCCCAGGAAATGTTTTTAATGCCCACCTTACGAATAAATGCTATCATGACGTAACTGAGAGTGAACACAGATTTATGTTACAGTTGACATAATTACACATAATTTCCAGCATAAAGAAATTCATTTAATATAAATAAAATATAAGCTAGTCATCCTATAGATAAATTTGTAACAAAGGAAAACATAAAAGTTATTTATCGACGTTGTTATCCAATTACCTGCAATATATCTACAGTGGATATGCTAAATTGTAAACTCACTGCCATTAAGTCAGCAAAGAATGAAGCCGATTTGTCGCTGAACTGATTACCACGAACAGAAAGTCGAATTAGTTGCGTAGAAGACGCCAATACGTCGCAAAACTCTTCTGCGTAAAAATCACCCAGTTGATTGTCTGCTAATGTCAAATCAACTATATTCATGTTGTCGCGAATCATGGAGCACAAATGATGCATTGTCTAAATGTTTATTTATTGAGAAAAAAATTATTTGCAATTATTTAAAAAAAAACACATTCATTCTTGTATAAAGTCAATGCTTCAAGCCCAGGTGAGGCTGGCCTCTAGTAGTTTAAATATTAACGTAATTTATTAATTGTGTTGTCATGTGAACTTGTTACAAGTTGTAGAATAATATTTAAATTTATGTAAAATGGATCTGTGCAAATTTCAAACTGAAAGCACCGCGTGAGCTAAAACAACTCTGGTGTTGACTGATTAGCCCTTCCATGTATAGATTTGAATACTTACTTTGTACAGATTTATTGGGACCAGATCTAGGCCGCAAGCTTGAGCTAGATTGAGGCAGACAGTTTAAAACATTAACATAAAATATGACATCTCGAAAACAGCAAAACTAGGAAAGCCGAATTTTACGTAGATTAGAAATTGAAAACAGTTATGCTCGCATTAATTTTAAATATTTATTTTGTAATTTGATGTTTTCGGTCGCTTTCATAACTAATTTTCTGTAAAAAATATTGAAAAATATTTTAACATTCTCTATTTCAATAAATGTTTTTTTCCATTTTAGTTTGTTCGCATAATTTTACAATAATCAGAATTCCGTACTAGAAGTATTTCGGTAGTACAAGCTTGCGTGGCGTATAGTAATGAAATATTAAGCCTCATATTTTGTCTTTAGATATTGTAAATTAAAATTATCAATGTACACCACGAATATTTTTTCGCATACAACTTTATTAGATTAAGCTGAACCGAGAATATTAGGTTTTTTGAATAGCTTTTTATTTAGTAGTTTTATATATTCTAGGTGTACTGCGGAAAACCAGTTAATCACGCAATAATTGAACCCATGCCTTAAATAAATAAAGTAATATAACTTTGTTTATTTTGCTACAAACATAAACCACTTCCAAGTATGGTGATGGAGATAAAATAGCTGGGAGGCTTAAATGGGTTCATCTAGATAATGAGACCGACAATTATGTAAAGACAGATGACGTGGGTCATCAAAAATTAACTTATATTTAGGAGTATTCAGGGGGCTCTGATAAGTGCAAACAAGGATTCAGAGGGGAGTGTTGTGGACAAATCAGCGACATCCTTTTCAAAATTTTACGACTACTTTGGGCGCAATTTTGGTGTTAGATATGTCATATATTCTAGGTGAGCATATTGAATTGATTACAGACAAATAGGTTGTTGTTTTGAATATATAGGATCTGTGACTCACTCGATCAGTTTGTTTCGGCCTGGATAACATTATTTAAGAAACTTGGGACTTTTAAGTCTGAATTTGTAAAACTAATAATGAACAAAGCTTCTTCAGACTCTATTCAGATAGTTGTAAAATACCTCTAGATTAAGTACAAATTCAAAACATATAGTTAAAATGGTTGGACCATTGCGTCAAATGAATGCGGATAATGAACACCCATCGTAATTTTATGACATACAGTGCGCTATGGCTTCCGGGTCATAAATAGGTCATAAACACATTTTTTATAGTGGAATTGCCAGCCACATTATGGGAAACGCTGGAGGTTTCTGAAAAAATGGATTTGCAATGGACGAAATAGCTAAAAGCATTGGAGAATAACTACCATGAAGAAGGGACTGAAGAGCATAACATCCGAGGTTAACATCGAGTGTAGCGATGAATGCATATCAAAATGCAGGTCATACCTTGTGGTCGGAATGCGTATTCATAGCGAAATGATGAGTACTCTCGCATAAGCTTTAATTAGTCACGCGAGTGGTGCATATCTCATTGAAAATATGGACAGATTTGTAAGTTAAACGAGGATTATTGCTTCTTTCTGTGGTTAGAATGGTACAAGTAAAATGCAGCACAAAACCGTTAAAGAGGAACAGCTCTTCGTGAAAAGACGAAGACCCATGCTTGTAGGAGCAGAAATAAGAGTAGATTAACTAATTTTCAAGTTTGTTCCAAAAAAGATCATATTGAATTATTTGCAAAATAGGGGTACGAAAACTTCTATAATGCATTGAAATACACAAGCAGCCAGCAAAGTAATTAAATTCTGCTTAAATGAAGATCTCGAGGAGGTTTCCGAGTTAATCAACGGCAAATTAATCTTTCAGAACAAATTATTTGTATGGAATATTTATTCGATATAAGCGCGTAAGTAAGCATAGTGAGATCGGATATGGTGGAAATAGATTTCCCTACGTCTTTCTATCAGCTTTGGGCTGCAAATGGTTGTCCTATAGAAGTCAAGGTGATTAAGGAATTGTCAGTAACATAAGAGAAGAAGCGTTTTTATGTAGAATTTTCTGGACGCTGTTATATAAGACAATATAATTGGTACTGATACTTAAATACACTTAAATTTGGTCTTCGATCCTAAGAACAGGACTATAGATTTAGGTGCGGAAGTTCTAGATCTAGCATGGACCAATACAAAAAAGTTTGTTTACGCTAGAATTAGAAACCGAATATTTACCAGAATTCATTAAGTAACACATTTTGATGTGTTAGCAGTTTAGTGCAAGACGCAATGACGCAATGACAGAGATAGACCAAGAAATTAAATTGCTGGGACCTTTACTAAACATATTTAAAGCTCAGCCATAAAGAAGAGATTAAAATTGAGGAACTCGTGCCAATGCAAGTAAAAAATGAAATCGTAATTCAAATTTAATCTTGCGTCTCTAATACTGGTTGTTCCCAAACCTGAAACGGGACAACGGAGGTTTTGTGAAAAATATCCGCTATTGAAATTGGTGACAAAGTGGGATTCATACGATCCTTCGAATAAGAGTACTCTTCTTCGCGATATTATGCGATAAAAGATTTTCAAAACTTTAGGTCTACACAAAGCGTATTATCAAATACCGACGAATGACAAATCTATTCATCTCAAAGCAGTTCGTTTTTCCGAAAAGGCTTCGCATGAATTTGTACGTACACTACTAATGCTGAAGAATGCGAGACAGGCATTCCACTGTTTGGCGAAAAAATTTTTTTTAGGGCTGTCCATTTGTAAGGAATTATTTCATTATTTTAATAAGATTATAGTGGCAAGCTAGCAAATGTTGAGCATGTTAGAAGAAGTATAATTACCAGGCAAAGCTAAAACAATATTCAAATATATGCGATCGGGAAGAATGAGAGGACAAACAGAGAGTAAAGACAACATATAAATATAGATAACATTTAATAGCCTGTGGACCTGTGTACGAGATCAGAACTCCTGAGATAAAAATGAAAAAACCGGTTATGTTGAACATTTCCAGTTTCCACTGGTTACTAGGACAGGTCTACTTTGAAAAATCAGTTATTACAATTTGTTACGTTATATATTTAAATTAATAAGCTCTTTATTTTTTATTTCTTACTATATGTTTACGGTTTTACAATTCGTTGCCAGGTGTTGGTTGAAACTATGTTCGTTTGGTTCAGTAAACCTCATATATTGTCTTGAGCCTTTTAAAATAAGAATTAGACTTCCTCGCTAAAAATAGTGTTTTGCATAAATCATTGCTGGATAAAATTTAGGCCAAACTAAAAAGGATGTCTTAGAATTAGAATTATAAATACAATTATTTATTTTGGTTCAAGCAACATATGATCTAACAAATATATATATATATATATATATATATATATATATATTCCTCCATCTCTTATTGACACAGCTGCACTCTCCTCTTTCTTGTTATTTCTAATGTATTCAACTGCGTCTCCTACTCGGCGATTAAATCATCCCTATTAAGTTATGACATATGCGACGGGGTCTTTATGTTTAACTGTCACTATCACAGAAATGAATTGACGTCAGTACAAATCGGCAATTGTCAGTCCAGATCAGCCTCTATCCATTCTGGAGTTCCGTAGGGATCAGTTCGCGGCTACTTGCTTTCTGATCTATGTTGAAGATAACAAATTCAATTTTTAAATATACCGATGATATTGTAGTAGTATTCAGCTGTCTTGCTAGCTCCGGCACTAGCGTAATACAAATCTCTTATCTTCTATCCTTACTGCGGGCTCAATTTCTAAAAATTGACCTCAAGTTTAACACAGATAAAGCTTTTTTATGAAGCTTCGCAACTACATTTTAATGTCAACCAACCACTCCGTGGATATAAAAAACATGGATTTTGTCAATCACTTAGGTATTACATTCTGTTAGATGTTAGATTTCTCACTGCACTTCAACCAAATTACACCCAAGCATTTCAAATGGGCCTGTTCAATATGCTTCAAGACAAAAACCCTATCCTTTGATTTACATATGTTAGGCCTCTGATATTCTGCGCTAGTTATTTTTATTGTCCTCTCACGTTGACATCCTTCTTTGCTCTACAGCAAATTGCATCTTGATTTCTGAAATGTTGTTTAGCCGTCACATAAGTGTAGTCTCCTTTTTACATAACGTCTGTGCAAGTCTTCCGCTGTCGAATTTCTCTCACCCCCGCCACTCATATGTAAGTCATCAATCCATCCCAAATATACCTCAATAAATTTAATTACTTACTTTTTCCAATGTCATAAGTATTTTCAACACACTAACTGCGGAGATATAATCCATTATTATACGATGAATTCAAGAAGGCGTATAATCTTCATTTTTATAATAAATTCCACAGAAACAACACGGATTGGATGCTCAACTTGTTACTCTCACACCCGTAATATACTTTATTGGTTTTCATTATATCAATGGTTTGTCACCTGGAGCCAGTAATAGTCGAAAATAATTCAGGATTCCATCCGCGCCATTCGCTCGCAAAGGCTGGCTGATAATCCTTTTAAATTCTAATGGTACTTTCCTCTATTTCATATTAAACGGATCTTCATCGGACTACGAAATAACAAAGTCTGCCTTTTGCAGCCTCGTGAGTTCATTAATTGGAACGCTACTCAAATGATGCTCGAATGCTGCTAAAAAAGTAATTTCTGAATTCTACTGTGAATCAAGATTCCGTCATTATTCAGGAATCAATTGTAGTCGATATTATCATATTTAAAGATACTTTTCGTTTTTGTATCTACGTGGGGCTCTGCTACAACCGACAAGCAGTACCTTTCTTACTCATTTAATACCAGCACAATTTCTACCTTTACCAATAAACAATTACTAGTGACTGATTCACTCACCTTTACAAAATCCTTAATCATTTTAATTGTCAGGCCAGATGGCCTTTATTTCCAAATACAATTTTATTATCATTATTAATATTAATATTATTATTATAAATATTAGTCTTCTTATCTTGAGCCTTTTACACCGTAAAAAAATAAATCAAAATCAAACGACATTTTTATCATATTATTATTTTCAGTTATTTTAAATTAAATATTTGTTATATAAAACTAAAGCGAGCAAAATCGGTTAAAATTTTTAATATATTTCTCTTTTTGAAATTTATTGTTAATTGCGATTTCCACACTTTTGAGCTGTTACATCATATAATAAATAAATGTTGCTGCATATTTATGTGAAATATAAAGAATATTATTTAATTTGTGATTGCATGTTTTTGCTTTCCTAATCAACTTATAACTGGTATCTTTCTATCTATGCACTATTACAACTGAATTCATTTAAAATATAAAAGCAAAATAAGATACCTGTAAATTTCCTTTTCTTATAATTGCAATAATAATACTTATACGTGAAAAGAAATATCAAGCATTAGAGGGACATCTTAGTGAAAGTGCACTGCTTCATGCAATAAAAATCTAAAATGTAATATCATCTCGTCATAAATACATTTCAGACAAATATAAACGGAAGAAAAATATTTTTTATAAAAAATCTCCGGAACAATCTTACTCAAGACACATTGCAACATATGGCCAACACTCTCCATCTCAACTATCAAATCAGCCTCATATTTAGTCGAAAATCATAATCAGTAAATATCAGGCCCTCCATAATAAACTTCAGCAACAGACCTGAGCAAACCTTCACTGATGGCCTAACATCCGCACTTAACAAGCTGTAATCTAAAGAAGCCAATTTAAAACGGGGAAAAACATTTTAAAGTAAAGTTAACTCTAAACCCTGTATCCCCGATTTAGCATCACGAAACAGTGCTCTACTCTCCAATCCACACAAAAAGTGCCAATACCATAGAAGACGAAGTAAAGCTCGCCTGCTAATCCAAAACTTCTATATCATACTTGATAAATCCCAATACATGCTAATAAACATCGCACTCTCCACAGCAAATCTGATTGTGAAATAGCAACTGAACAACCGAAAGGCATTTTCTTTAGTCATAAACAAAACATTTTATAACAGGAGTGATATATATATATATATATATATATTTATAATGTCCATGCCTTTTAATATTACACAGTATATTTTTTAATTAGGAAGAAAGAACACATTAATAACAAAGTGGATAAGGCCATTTAATTCAATGAATACTAATCATCGCTATACAATCATACATATATATATACATTTGGGTTTTCACTTGATTATGCTAGTGGTAACAAATCTAAATCGTTTTTACTTCTGTTGCTTGTTTTGGCTGATTGTTAAGTGTGTATGCGTTTGTGTTTGTGTGTGTGCATGTTTGCATGTAAAGGTCATTCTCGCAGTATTGCAATGTGCTGTCTGAGATCTGGTCATTAGTGTTTTGATGGCTTGAGAATTAACCATTTGTGCGCATTGTTCACTGTTACATGTACGAGTGCTATTTTTCCAAGCCAAAATAAAAAACAGAAGAGTCCAAAATTACCACTAGCATAATCAATTGGAACCCAAAATGTATATATATATATATATATATATATATATATATATATATATATATATATATGTATGATTGTATAGGGATGATCAGTATTCACGAAATAAATGGTCTTTATCCACTTTGTTATTAATGTATTTTTTCTTCCTAATTAGAAATATATATATATATATATATATATATATATATATATTACAAAGTATATTTCTAATTAAGGAGAAAAGACATATTAATAACAAAGTGGATAATGGCCATTTATTTCGAGATTACGAAATTTTGCTCTACAATTAATATAAATTGTGAGTTTTCATTTGATTATGTGGGTGGCAACAAATCTGACTCGGTTTAACTTCTATTTCTTGTTTTGGCTGATTGGTAAGTGTGTATGCGTTTGTGTTTGTGTGTGCCTGTTTGCATGTAAAGGTCATTCTCGCTGTATTGAAAAGTGATGTCTGAGATCTGGTAATTATTGTATTATTGCCACCCACATAATCAAATGAAAACCCAGAATGTATATAAATGAAAGATTGTAGAGTGAAGTTTAGTAATCTCGAAATAAATGGCCATTATCCACTTTGTTATTAATGTGTTTTTTCTTCCTAATTAGAAATATACAGTGTAATATTCGAAGGCAATGGACGTAATAAAGAATATATATATATATATATATATATATACCTATATATATATAGAAAGGTATGCTATAAGTTTATAAATACAAGTATCAATTTAGCAATTCGTATCTAGCAGACCAACGGCGACGAATTCGCTCCTTCTGCTATTATTACCTCAGTGCAATCGCTTGAATTTTCTTGAAAACATCTTAGAGGATATAATAGAAAAAGTCATTTAATCCATAAAATTTAAGCACCAAATTGACCCAACTAGCGTATCTGTTAAAATTTTCCTTCAAGAAGTAAGCTAACAGAAATTATTGGCCTATAATTACAACATGCTAATGCTCCTAGGCATCCCGGTTGAAACGCAGCAGATACATTTTGAACTGTTATCAAAAACCAAAACTCCTAGTATATTTATAGATTTAAAACCAATATCCAATCTATCTGCACTCAAGTTCTGGTCAATTTTATCTGTGAAATAATTAAAGTTTATTTAGTTCTAATCGGCAATAGAAATTCTGGATTTACTATTACAAATTGTGATTTCAACGACGCAAACACAATAAGATATCATCCGTTTTGTCCACGAGCCCACAAAAGCAATATCTTCATAGGAAGAATAATGTCTAAACAGTTATGAATTTGAATGCAACTATCATAAGGTTGTTGACAGATAAATGTGCGTCCACTTAGGCAAACTTCCTCAATGCGACAGACTGAATGAGACAAAGACCATCGAGAAACCACAATGCTAGCTAGAAATATATTGTCAATAGTATGCTAGTCATTATGAACGCTATTTATTTTTATTTTACAGCTGAAATTTCATATACTTCTTATTTCTTTATTTAAATAACACAACACTCGCTTCAACAAAGCAAAATATGTTTTCAGCTTCGAATTTAATTTTGAACTTTTGTGTAACATTGTGGAAGATGTTAAATCCTCCGCCTTATGTAAAATAACATTGACCGATAAATTTAAACCACTATAGCTGATTGTAACGAATTTTATTTAAAAAGAATTTTTTTCTTTTTTTTTCCAGAGCATTCTTTGTTTAAATACTTGATTTTAAATTGTGCGCTATTTTCAGTTTTTTGAGTATCTCGCTCCGTGACTGGTATTGTAATTTTGGTCTGCTGCATTTTAACATTTTCTCTAGTAAACGATTACATCATCATCAAATATATTTCTCCATCAATTGCCTTTGTTCTGATATAACATAATATTGAAGTGGACGCCTTGGAACAAGTATATTTGATTCATCGGTGGTTCACGTTTATTTCATTCTAGATTATTGCTGAGTGGAAAAGCTTTCCAATTTTCGCATTCCGATTGCCTAACAGTAAGTATTGATTTAATTGTTATCCCTTAAATTCATGGATACCGATATTAAATTTGAGGACACAAGTAGGTTAGTGCAGGACATAGCGGACTTGAGCTTAAGTGACGCAAATAATAATATAAGACTATCTGACTCTACTGTGAATTTTAGGACTTCCAGCGATCTGGCATCTATGGCGCTTACAGACTCGAATAGGTTAGGGGCCACAACAATATTTGGCGACCGCGCCAGGATCAAGAATTTCAAGTCTACCCCAGTATAAATCAGAAAAACATTCAAGTAGGGTAGGAGATGCTCAAATGATATTCAGTGCTTATAATATCGTAAAGCCTATGGAGAAATTTGTTGCAGCATGGATGGCATTGCCTAAAAATTTCCGAAATGCTTTGGAAAATTTCAGAGACAGAACTGTGGAAGAAAAGCCGTACAATGCTTTTGAGCTATTAATGGCTGAAATTCAGCAGAGTTATCAGCCTAGAAGATCAGCGCAAATGTGCGAATTATTACCCTTAGAAAAAATGGGGCGTCAATTACCATCTGAATTTTATAAACACCTTTGCACAAAAGCTTCCAGGCTGAATATATCTAGAGATGTAGTCAACTCCATTTTTACAGCTGAGCTACCAATTAGGCTTAGAACAACATTGGAAGTATTTGACACAATGAGCATAGATTGGCCAACAAAATTCAGAGGGTTAGACGGCGTGTATAAACAGCAAGAACCACAAGTACATACTGTACTAGCAGATTCTGTAACGATGCAGCCAGTCAGGGCAGATACCGAAAACAACCTGACCATACAAGAAACCTTGCGTTTCTTATGTAGAGAAGTTGCTAGCCTACGCAGTGACATTGCACAATTTCAGAGTCAGGATAAGTATAATAGACGTCGATGGAGTCACTCGCGTCAACGCTTCGAAGGGCCACGCGGATAGTGTAAGGCACATTGCGAATACGGACGCAGTGCGAAGTGCCAAGTCGAAAATTGTATTTACTCGCAATTAGGTGGACCCACATGGAAAGGAAGCACAAAACCGGTTGAGAGGAATCCGTCACCGGGAAAAGGACAACCCCCGCTAGTAGGAGCCGTAGGGGGGGTTCCATTGCAAAGGCTCCCAGATATGCCTTTAAAAGGCATACTCAAAGCAAAAGATGCGACTAGAGCAAATAGCACCGAGATAAGAAGGCAAGAGAGTCCGATTCTCACTAAGCGGAGATCTGGAAAACATTGCCGGATTGTCCAGCAACAAGTTCATTATTAAGGATGAATTATCTGGATTAGAATTTCTCATTGATACGGGTGCTGAGGTAAGCATAGTTAGATCAGACGTGATGGAAGCAGATTGCCCCACATTTGATTATCAACTATGGGCCGCTAACGGTAGTCCGATTGGATTAAAAGGGATGAAAGAAATGTCAGTAACATTAGGCCAGAAATCTTCCTTCCGATGGAATTTTCTAGTAGCCGATGTCAAGGACCATATCATTGGCATGGATTTCTTGACATATTTCAAGCTGACATTAGACCCCAAGGCTAGGACTATCGCAGAAGGCGAAGGGATAGCAACACCTACTGATTCTAACACGTCGGCAGTTAGAACAGTCCTCTTACCTCGTCCATCAGTCGCACATGACTTTGCCGATATAATCGAGAAGCACCTAGCAGTGTTTCAGCCTTTCAGAGCCAAAAGGATAGGTTTGAAGACAAGAGTAGAACACCAAATAGAATTGGTGGCTCCATTGCCTTGTTCACCGAAGGCCCAACCATTGGCACAACACAAGCAACAAGTTGCTTTGTCCGAATTTCACCAATTGCGCGAAGAGGGAATTTGTAGAAGGTCAAATTCCAATTTTGCTTCCCCAATAGTGGTAGTTCCCAAACCTGAACCAGGTCAATGGAGGGTTTGTGGAAATTATCGTCTATTAAACTCAGTGACGAAGGGTGATTCTTATCCTCTCCCTAACCAGAGTACTTTGCTCCGAGATATAATGGGATATGAGGTTTATTCAACTTTAGATCTCCAGAAAGCGTACTATCAGCTACCAATGGAAGAAAGTTCAATACCACTCACCGCAGTCAGATTTCCAGGAGGGGGACCGCATGAATTTCTTCGAATGCCTTTTGGTTTGAAAAATGCCAGTCAGACATTCCAGCGTTAGGCTGAAGAAATCCTTCAGAATTGTCCATTTGCGAGGGTATATATAGACGACATTATAATTTTTAGTCGATCCCGAAATGAACATCGTACGCATTTGGAAACGGTTTTGACCAGGCTGGAACAATATGGATAAGTGGTCTGTTGTGTCCACCTATGTTGGATGGTCCACGTACTTGGATGTCTTCTGTATCTATTATTAGCGTATCGTCTAGACGAGCCTTAATTGTGCCTAATTCTGCAGTTAAATTATTCATTTGAGAAGTCAATGCCTGAATCAACGTTTCTAACCCATCAGAAGCCATTTTAAATGTACGACAAATGCTTTATTTTTACTCAATTATATATAGAATTTTTCTCGCACAACGAGCATCAATTTAATAAAACAAATTTACACATTAATTAATTTATGTTCACTTCAGCTCGAAGTCTGCTTTTCTCATTGGGCTGACTGCTTCATTCTTATACGGGCGCTTCTGCGAGGAATTTCTGTTGAAATATTGCCTGCCCTAGATAAGACCCTTTGTTCATTATTTGTCTTAAAGGTGGCTATTGCCACATCTTCCCCCTTCAGGAATCGGCTTTCGCACTCTGCTTAAACGATCCAGTGCAACAGCTCGTGGTCCATCGGGCAGGCTAACAAAAACAGTATTGTGCTCTGCGTCCACCCTCTCCACGCGATACGGCCCATCATTGACAGCCTGCAGTGCCATGGGCTCGACCTTCGCTACCATGACATAGTCGCCGACCTTTAGGCGAGTGCGTGTCGGTTGCCTTGCATAGCCTTGTCGCTGTGTGGCGCCTACATATTCAGTTAACTGTTTTAGTCGTTCCTGAATATCCGCTATGGCGCAGCGCTCATGGGATCCTTGGATTACAGGTTCACCTGGCAGTCTTATGTGTCCTACATAGACCATGGTCGTTGAAGCGAATCCTGTAGCTGTTGAGACTGTAAAGCGCATGGCCCGCTCGACCAAATGTAATTTGTCTCTCCACGTTCCTGGGCTCTCGTGGCACCAACATCGCAGTACCTCTTTCATCGTCCTATGTGCGCGCTCAGCCGTCGCATTAGTTAGCGGGTGATAAGTGGCTGTGCGGGAATGCTTTATGTCAAGGTCTTTGCACCATTGATTAAATTCTTTCGACTCAAACTGTGCGCCTTGATCGGTAACAATAACTTGTGGTGCACCGAATCGACTGAGCCTTTGCTCTTCTAAGCACGTTATAATCTTTTCTGTTGTGATCTTCTTCAGTGGTACAAACTCGACCCATCTGGTAAACTTATCGACCATGGAAAACACATAGGACACGCTGCCGCGAGCTACCGGCAGTAGACCAACCAGATCGATAGGCAGAAAATCGTTCTGTGCAGTGGTATTGAAAGCAATCGGAGTGATTTTTTCTCGTTTTTGTGGTTTACAACGTTGGCATGTAGTGCACTGTTGACAATAGCTACGAATATCTTTGGACATGCCAGGCCAATACAATCGTGACTGCAATGTCTCAATGAGCCGCCCAGCGCCGGGATGTCCTAACGTTTCATGCTAAAAGGCCATTAATTCTGTTCTTATAGATTCTGGCACAAACCATTGCACTGTTTGTCCTTCTTTCCGCACCAACAGGCCGTTCTGTAGACTCAACGTTTTATATGGTGCAGACACCACTGTGCCGTTTTTAATTGATTGACTATTTCCTGACATGTAGCATCTCTTCCCTGTTCTTCAGAGACTTTTATAAGCGGCGAAACCCGTACAGCGGAAATTCTGCTGAACGCATCGGCTGCCGCATTCTCGACTCCTGGTCTATGATGAATCGATATATCGTACTCTTCTAGTTCTTCAATGGCTCGATGTACTCGTTTCTTCTCAATACATAGTGATCTCCAATGCACTAGCGCTTTGTGGTCAGTAAAGACGTCCACGTGTCCTCCGATGACAAAATATCTAAACTTCCGCAGCGCCCATTGTACGGCAAGTAATTCTTTTTCTGTGACTGTATAGTTCTGTTCCACCTTAGTGAGTGTGCGACTTATATATTGCGCAGGACGTCCGTCAGCTTGTAACACCGCTCCTATACCAATATCTGACGCGTCTGTAACAAATGACATATTACCTACCGGGAAAGTCAAAATAGTTGCATCTATTAATTTCTGCTTACATAGCACAAACGCTTGCTGAGCCTCCTCCGTCCAACGAAATGGTATCTTGGCACTAGTTAACTGAGATAAGGGCTGTTGCGTAACCGCCATCCCTGCGAGGTATGGTCTATAGAAATTCACCATACCAATAAACTGGCGCAATTGTTTTCTAGTAGTAGGCACCGGATAATCCCTGATAGGTTGTACATTCGAATCTAACGGCATGCATTCGTCCGCTGAGACTAAGTGCCCCAAGAACCGCACTTCTTGACCTATCTGTACCTTTTCTGGATTAAAATGTAATCGCCATTCTACAGCTTTGGCCAACATCTTCTGCAGCATCACACGTAATTCGTGTTCAGTAGTGGCCCATATAATAACATCGTCTACGTAAGCTGTTGTACAAGTTAAGTTAGACACGAACGAGTCCATCATTCTTTGGAACACTTTCGGTGCGTTTTTAAGGCCAAATGGTACCCGGGTGAATTGGAAATGACCTTGGGTACTTGTACCGCTAACTTCCATCGGTCTTCGGGCCGCACACCTATTTGCCAAAATCCCTGTTTAAGATCAAGCAGGGCAAACCATTTGCCTCCCGCTAGCTGTAAGAACAGATCACGCAGAGCCGGCATGGGATACGGGTCCGTTTAGTTACTGAGTTCAATTGCCTAAAATCAGCCGCTGGTCGGAGCGAACCATCCTTTTTCGTAACATAAACCATCGGAGCACGAAAAACAGATGTTGACGGTTCAAGAACGCCAGCTTCTATCATTTCTTGGGTTGCACGAGTCACCGCTGCTAATTTCTTTGGAGGAGCACCATATACTTTTGGTGGTTCGTAACCGTCATTTAGTTCTAGCCATAGCTTGAACTGGTCGACCGTCGGCCCTGGACGCTCGTTACAATCAGGCAGTTGGAATATAATGTTATATTGGGTTTGAAGATTCTTCCACCACCCAGGCAGACAACTGGTCTCCTCCTGCATCTTAGGGGTACATATAGACTTTTTTGAACTTATTCTCTCCGGCCTTGGTATGCATACACGCTTATTTTGACAGTCTATCGTCTTAACCCATTTTCTAATGAAATCAAGTCCCAATAAGGGCGTTTGCGTATTCGAAATAACAAAAGACATATGATAGACATTTTCATTTATTAACAACTTCGTGTCCCACTCGCCCACAGCCACCATCGATGCGCCCGATGCCTGACATAAACTTGCTTTCGTAGGTTTTACATTGTTCAATGGCCAAGTCAATGGTAGTACCGATACATCAGCTCCAGTATCTAATTGCATTATTAATGGCTGTCCGTTGAAGAGTTCTAAAAATTTAACTTTAATGAAAATTCTTACATTTGGCAATGTTTCCCACACTTCCTTTTCTTCAAAGGCGATCTTGTTCGGACCACTTTTTTGTTTGTTCTGCTGGTCTTCATTCGATCTACCCGTCGGAGCCACCAAAGGATTAATATTTGTGCCCTGCTCTCTCCCATCTTTATTTGTGAGATTGTGCACCCTGTTACCCCACTGCACTGGCCGTTCTCGAGGAGCAGTACATGGGTTTTGCTGACGCTTAAACGTCGTATTCGTCGGAGCTGGAGTCCTTATATACTGACTTTGCTTCCAGGCCACTGGCTGTTGCCTTTTGTCGCGGAACTGCTTATTATGCCGCGAAGAATTCCAATACGGTATGTCACTCCTGCTAGATGTCGTAACTGGACCCATGCGTGGAGATGCAGCTGCCACTTTGTTTGTCATTATGGCCGAACTTTGAAGAGCCTGAAGTCTCTCTTCAAGACCTCCCTGGGCGCTGGATATTTCACCGTATCTGGTAGGATCCAGCAGCATGAACATGATGGCCTCATGTGGTTGCAAGCCGGGTAAAGACTCGGTAAGTTTCGAGAACCACCGCTTGATACGTGCCATGGTATCCATGGGCATCTCACCCATTAATGGTTTCAGGCTGTATAATTCTAAGAAAACTTCCTGAGGCCTAGCCCGGAAATGATCCAACGCGCGTCTTTTGTATTCTTCATACGTGAGATCAACCGGCAATTCAAATTGGACTGCTACTGTCCGGTCCACTAATTCCTGGACAGCTACACGCACCATAGGTGGTTCCAATGTAAATTCTTGGGCTCGAACTGATGCTTCAAATTTTTCGAACCACAACTGTGGCCTTTCCACATCTATTGGTGCCAGCATCGGCTTAAACTCTGATGACGGTCTGAAATAACTCGTCGATTCGGCTGAAAACGTCGGCATATTTCCTTCTGATTCCTCTTCGGCGCGGTCGCCATGTTTTGTCCACCTATGTTGGATGGTCCACGTACGTGTATGTCTTCCGTGTTTTTTATTAGCGTATCGTCTAGACGAGCCTTAATTATGCCTAATTCTGCAGTTAAATTATTCATTTGAGAAGTCAGTGCCTGAATCAACGTTTCCAACCCATCAGAAGACATATTAAATGTACCACAAATGCTTTATTTTTACTCAATTATATATAGAATTTTGCTCGCACAACGAGCATCGATTTAATAAAACAAATTTACACATTAATTAATTTATGTTCACTTCAGCTCTAAGTCTGCTTTTCTCATTGGGTTGACTGCTTCATTCTTATACGGACGCTTCTGCGAGGAATTTCTGTTGAAATACTGTCTGCCCTAGATAAGACCCTTTGTTCATTATTTGTCTTAAAGGTGGCCATTGCCACATCTACCTTGAAGTGGTGACACGCTTCTAGCCAATTCCAATCAGGATATTATGTGGAGATTGATGTGTTAACTTTATCATCAAAGTCTGTGAGGTTAGGCTTAAAAACCAATCCATCCAGAGCTTTAATGTCGGCAAATTTAAGCTGAACATCCATTATAGCAGCAGTCGTATTTACTTAACCCTTGAGGGAGATTTAATATGGGAAACAAAATAATTAACTTGTCCTTTCCTGGCCTACTCAATATGTTTCAGTAAGAAATTAAAGTCGTTGTAAATTTTATGCTTTCCAAATAAATATATATATATATATATATATATATATATATATATTTATATATATACTGAAGTTTTGGGTAAAGTTGTATAGCAAAGGTTAAATGGTAGCAAAACGTAGACAGTGAGGGAACACATACTTGGGAAATAATACAAAAACTGAAGCTGAGCACAAAATACCAAAACTAAAGCACGAAATGATTTGAATCAAGTATATTTCAGAAATTATTATATTACGTTTCCCTTACAAACAGCATTCGTTTAAATCAACATCGATGGTTTAGGCCTCTAAATAAATTGTTTATTCTTCTTTGTCGATAAATCGTCCACCAAAACACTATGCTTATGCAATCGTGTTTTTATGATAGAGTTGATTATGATACTTGTTTAGTCTATGCACAATAGATTGGTAAACCGTTTTCACTTGTTGAAACGAAATATTTCTAAATTTTCACGAATTGCAAAATTCTGGAGAATATTTTATGAGTGCCCAATAAGGACGAGACATGGCAAGATGAGGGGCATTTTATATATTATAGAGAAAAGACCAGCAACAAAACCTAAGCTGGTATATAACATAAAATTAAATACTTAGCGTAGCTACAAGGACACAGGTGATGGTTTGCATGATGTAGAGAAAACTCGGATAAAAATTGTGGCTGGGTCAGTGCTTGCAACTTGTGACAAATGTCCAATGAGCACGCAGGTGACTTAGTAGATGACTTTATATGATAGTTTATGGAATGATTATCTTATGCCGAAATTTATGTCAGCTCACATGCTGTTATCATAATTTAATTCAATATTAATTGCACAAGTAGAAGGATGTCTTTTCTATAATGAGAGGTCGGTGATAGATAGTTCAAATTGTTGGTCATAACCGATGTTTGCGAGTGTCTATAATAAAAGGTACTTACCAAAAGAGTAAAAATTAGTATATAAGTTTAGTTTGCAAGCATTATGCGGCATCGATGATGAGGAGATGCTTTGCAAGGCGTCAAACCAAATGCTCTTGATTCGAATCCAAGCCGCGGCAAATTTGATCCCTGCTGATGAGTGTGAATTAAGGAAGAAACAGATTTTTTTCCTGCATTTCATTTTATCTCCTATGCGATATTTAGTTTGCACCAACAAAGCGTAGGGAATTTATTTCTGTATCATTAATTAATGTCATAATTCGTCTCCAAGTCTTGTGCTGCTTGTGAAAAATTGACTGAATGCGAAGACAAAGTTTGTATTTTTGTTGAAAATGATACCCACGAGCATCCAACAGAGGGAATGAATGGCACTAAACACAACAGCGGCATTTTTCTCGCTACGGACCAGTGCCCATTAGGGTAAACACTGATTAATTAGATGAATTGTATTTTCTTTACTATGCGATATTTAGTATGTACTGCCAGCATACATGATCAAATCCTGCCCACAAATTATTGTGTAAAATTTCATTTCCGTGTAAAATTGTCTCAGTTTAATAATAAAAATTCGGGCATGGTTTCGTATAATTCTGTTTAAAAAGCAATTAAGACGATGATCCATTTGAAGGAATAGCTATCGTGAATCACAAGTTTGCACATAGCATCAAAATAGCTTGTAATTGACGGCCTGGTTGTCGTAGGAAAATGGTTTCATGAATCTAAGCTAAATGTTCTATCAATTCAAATCTTGCCCGCGGCAATTGTGGTAACAAGTAATGAGTACAAGCTAAGATTATAAGCAGTCAAATAAATGTATTTTATTTGATTTCGATTTTTAAAATCAGATCCGTTCATCATAGTAAAATCCAATATATATATATATATATATATATATATATTATGTATATATATATATATATATATATATATATATAATGAAAATATGCATGGAATGGGGTTGGTGTTTAGATGAAAATCGCAAACTTGATTTAAATAATTATCACTGCTCACGTAAGTAATGTTTGTTAACGTTCAGTTCAATAGCACTTCCTTAGGCAGCATGTTGTCTGTTCTATAATGACTGATTGGAAGTAGATATTTGAAAATTTAGGTCTAAAGAGATGCCATAAAGGCTCCGCCTAATGGAAAGAATAACCAGGAAACATTAGTTAGTATATAACTGAAAATTGTGTGCATTGTACGGCAAGGTGGCACATTAGTTCGAACACCAGACTCCGGAGCAAATGTGTCCATGTTTAAACCCCGTTGGAGGCAAATTCTGGGCAGCACATGAAGAATTACCGATAAGAACAAAACAGGTCTTCTGGATGAATAACTTCTACTACATTACACAGTGCCTAGTTTATACTGACAAATGTATCTATATAATGTTACTAGTATTTATATCAGGACTTTTGTCTAATTTATTTATATTGATTATACTTTCGTTAAGTAATTTTACTATTTTGATTGTATAACAACCACGTGACGTGCGCCTATCTAATGATATGACGATAGTTAATATTAAAAAAGCCATTCCTAAGTACAACTCGAGTGGTTGGAATAATATTTCATTCGTGCAGGGTTCGTCTGTTTTCTAACTATTTATCACTTACCTTGGCATGAAGCATGCAGAATGTATCTGATTTGTTGGGCTCCTCACCCTATAATGTGATATTGACATCAATTTAGTCATTTAAGATGGTGAGTTTAAAGTTAAATTTATAACGAATGTAAATAGAAAATTAATATCCAGCCGAAATAGTCTCACTTAGTTGGATGTACATAGCAGTTGTGGACATACTCATACTCTGGAGTATAAATGATATATCTAGAGGTAATATCACACTTGCTTCATTAGATTAATTTTGAAACTTGTGATGAACTGCAGACCGAAGAGGGATGCCGCTAACTGCGTCCGAATTATGCCCAACGAGTAAAACAACTGGAACTCATCTAATGTTAGTCACAAGACAAACTGGGTAATTTTGTAAAATTCAGTTTCGTAATTTTTTAAATTCTAAAAGCATGATATGCTGGTGTTTACCTAATTTCCAACTTTTAAACAAATGAATATTTGTAAGCAACACATAACAAAAGTTTATGTCATTCCATCGGCAGGTTATGCAGCAGTAAAGATTTGAGATTTAAGGAAGGCCGCTCGACTTATTTCAAAAGAAAAAAACGTGGAAGTGTTTTGCCAGAAGTGTAAAATTCTAATGCACGTACATTTGGGAATATTGAAATTTAAGATTTACTTATGCTTTGCATTTAAAAAGTAAATTAATCTGGTCATATTACTATGCATACGAAAAATTTATGCTGAAAATTTTATGAAAGTCCGCGTTTCCAATTTATATATATATATATTAAACTTAATTTAACTTAAATATAAATACAACTTCATTAATTATACCTGACGGAGTTATTGGCTTATATCTGTAGTCGTTTTCATTCAAAGACATCTTCTGTTGGCCCATCAACATATCCAACTGTATTTGACGACTCTTTACAATGGCGGCGTCCTCAGATGCAGCATTAAGCCCGTCTACTGGTAAGGCAATTGTTGACAAAAACACTTTGGGCGTCAATTCAGGTTTATTTTGATCATCGTCGTCATTCTTGAACACACCTTTTGGAACATTTGAAGATATTTTCTCGTCTTCATTATACGGTATTCTGGCATCATCAAACGAAGATTTATCCGAGCGTACAGCGATGTGATCTATATGAGCCTGAGGCGGGAAAGAAGGACGCCTCCAGTATTTTTCGTCTGGGGAGACCAAGAGTTTGGGTTGCGATGCATCTGATAAGTTCAAGTTGATGCATGAAATGTTGCAGAGATTGTGATCAACTTGGTCTATTCCAGGTGGCAGATCCCCGATTTCTTGTCGTGTTTGATTTTTCCCATTTTCCTCGTTGACAAATTTCTCCCGATTCAGTTTACTGGAAGTAACCGCTTTCAAGACATGACTTTGAGGAATTTTCGGTTTACTGTCAATTTTTCTATGAGGTAGGGCGGCCGCAACAGACGATGCAATACATTCGGACGACGGAAAACGAGCTATTAATTTTGAGTTTGGAACGGATAACATATTAGGCAGTCCCGTTTCCACTTTTCTATCATCATGAACATGGTATAATAAGGGAAAATTTATTTCAATTAAAGTTTCTTAGTCAATAACAATGTCAGCGAGGAAATCAAAATTGAGAAAATATTATAAAATTCATCAAAAGAATAATAATTATTTGCTAATTCAACTGAACAATGGTCACAAAATTAATGATGCTTAACAAAAGTCTTCACCAGCAAAAACAAATACAAGAAAATATCAATAATCTTTATTTACCTGTATATATATATAATGACACTTCTTACCAGCGGCTATATTAATAATAAGAGAAGTTAATCCCGACACGAAGAATAATTTTAAATTTAATTTTTGTTTGAAAAAATATTCATTGAGCGAGAAGGAAGCCTCCCATCAACACAGATGCTTAATCTATTTTGAATAAGATAAATCAGAAACGATTAGACTCCTTCTGTAAATCAGCAAACACAAAAAAAACTTATTCAAACAAAGCAACATATGACATTCATTCAGTTTCCCATTTTAAACAAAGTGATAAATGAAAAGTGATTAACCATGGAGAATGTATTACATAATAGAAAATATAACCAAAATGCAAATTCCACTGATTCTATTTACGTAATATATTATGCAAGTGACAAATATTTAAATAGGAGTAAAGTACATAGTCAGCTAGAATTTAAATTTCACCTGTACGCTTATAAATGAGGTGTTGCGCACCTAGTAACAAATTTGTTCATATCTGATTAGAAAGGTAAATAAAAGTCAGCTTAAAAGTTTCATGCCTACTGGCGAGTCAAGACGAATCAGTGTTACTCTCTATACCCATTGTATATTTGGATGACGAATGTGGGACAATTGTACAGTACAATATCCTTTACGAATGTGTATGCTGGAGCAGTTGAATTAACCTCATATAAATTCTTCAACAATGCAACTTCATAGACGATTGACTATATAAAATATATGTATAACGAGCTTGTAAAGGGTACTAACTCTATGGTTGATGTGTCGGTACCTGATACTAACAATATTGTTGCCGAAAAGGTACACGGCATTAACACTATGTTACCGAGTCAGCCCATCGCACCAAAAAATGGATTTCAAGGTGTGCTCATATTCATCAAATCAGGAACTACGACTACATCTGAACACTTGTTTCTCCTGTAAACCAATACACTCCGGCCTTGCTTGACATCATTTATCACCTTTCGTGCTAATCATAACATCTTTCAACTACAAAGTCTGCAATAAATAAATAAAATCCGCCAAAACTCATTCAACAAGCAAATAACTTGGCGACAATAACATGATGCACAATGTAAGGAAAGACTGCGGCCTTAACACAACTTAAAGCAGCATCAATGTAATCGAGTACGTATATAAACGCAACGCAACGAAAACAGTCGAAATTTCTGCCTGCAAATTAAATGTGCAAAATCTCGTTGGCCAGCTGAACAGCCTAGCTCAGAAATCATTATATAAGAAACGAATAACCTGACGCCCAATAACGCATAAACTTCCAATGTCAATCGACTGTGCAATTTATTAATTCTCCGTTCTACCATACACAAAATATAAATAACAGGTGTAGTGTGACCGACGAAATATTTGATTTATAACTTTGAAAAAACCATTCATTCTCAGCCTGAATTTGAAATTTATGAATATTGAAGCTAAACAAAATGTCTTAATACTAAAATAAATGGGCGCATTCCTATATAGTAGTTAGTAGTGATTTATGGGCTAACTCGCAAGATTATAAACCAGATGCCCCTGGTTTCAAATATTGACATCGGAAATTCTAGCGTTTCTGACAAACGTTTTAAATGTACCTAGATTAATTGCATTTATTGTCTGATTTAATATTTTGTATATATGGAAAAAATATATGTGTATAATCACATCCTACAATTATACTAGAATTTAATATAACTTTGTATTTTAAAATTTTTGTTCTTCTGTAATAATTTAATTAAATAGCACATTCACAAACGGCACCATTTCTGTTTTGTGGTAACCGATAAAGACTGGCATGTTATACTTTCATTTTAACATTAAACATTTAATGTAAAATCATCCTCTAAATCTTCCTGATTTGTCTGATTTTGACACTTCATATCGCATGTTTCCTCTGGATTAATTTATACAAGCAATAGGTGAAATTGCTTTAATCTAATGAAATTAAAACCAAAGCTAATAAATGAATTCTACTTGTTTTGTTTAATAAGTATATCTGTGTAGCTATAGCCACCTTTGAGGCCGAGAACGCTCCTATTGTCCTATCTAGGTCTGCCGTGGATACAACAGAAAGTCCTCGAAGAAGTGCACTAATTGAGTTGAAGCAATCAGTGCAAAGATGGAAGCAGCTTTCTAGACGCAGAAGTGAATATAAAATAATAAATATTTTTAATTTATTTTACTAAGTGAATATGCTTCTGACGGATTGAAAAATTTAGTACGAGTATTATATGCACAAATTAACACATTGACTACGGAGTTAGAGATAAATAATTATCGGCTGGACTACACGATTATAATAAACTCTGAGGGAATCCGCATAAACGACCCAACCAATATAGGTGAATAATGGCGATTGCGCGCAAGAGGCAGCAATCAGACATATGCTGGTTTTTTTCATCCGAATCGACGAGTTATTCCGAAATTAAGCATATGTTTGCACACTTGGATGTGGTTAAAAATGCAAAGTTTCCGTTCGAGCAAAAGAATTTTTATTAGAAGCACATATTTTGCGCATTGCTGTGGAGGAATTAGTTGACCAGAGAGTTGCAGTCCAATTAAAATTGTCGGTCAACCTGACGTATGGGGAATATAAAAACGAGTGATGGATCACTTACGAGCCAGACCTAAGGAAGTGTTTTCAAAATTGTACAGACTCAAACTACTACTCGGTGAGGTGCCCCTTGATACCATGGCACGCGTCAAGCGGTGGTTGTCTAAGCTAAATGAGTCTTTGCCTCACATACGTCCCGTAATAACATCCGGCAGGGGCGACATACCTTATTGGAATTCCTCGTCGCATAATCAGCAAGTTTGGCATAGACGGTGGCAGCCAGTGGCTTGGAAGTAATGTCAATACATAAGGACAGCAGCTGCAACGAATACATCGCCTAAGGGGCAGCAAAATCAATATAGTATCCTAGAGAACGCGCAGTTAAATTGGTAAATAGAGTTTACCATTTCAACAATAATGATAGTCGGGATCATTCCCAAAATAAATATATATCCTATGGTGGCTCAGATTTGTAGATCGAGAGAAGAAGTCTAATACAACACCCTAAAATGTGTTCAGAATCAGATGGCCTTCGAAAAAAGAATGCAAAACTTTGCCACTTGTAAGGATTTCCGTTAAAGTAATACTTTTGGAACTACACAACCGACAGCTAGTAATAATGCAATTGGATACGGGAGCTGATGTGTCGGTGTAACCAATAACTTGGCCATTAAACAACGTAAATTCTAAGAGAGCAAATTTGTGTCAGACATCGGGCGCGTCGATAGTGGCTTCGGGCGAATCGGGCAATAAATAATAAATAGATGAAGCTATCTACTACATGTCTTTTGTTGAAGCGAATACTCAAACGACCATATTGAGACTTGATTTCATTAGGGAATGGGTTAAGACGATCGACTGTCAAAAGAAAGGTATGAATTCTTATATATATATATATATATATATATATATATATATATATATATATATATATATATATATATATATATACCAGGCCAACGGTTGATCGCTTTAAATTATGGCTATAATTAGATGAAGTTTACGAATCACCGAAACTATATAGTGTGCCACAAAAGAAGTTAACAGTAGCGACTCGAGCAACACAAGGGACGATAGAGGCCGGTGTTCTGGAACAATCATCGTTCGTTTTTAAAGCTCATATGGTTTAAACTCGGTGACTAAACCTGACCCGTATCTCATACCAGCTCTAAGTCGTCTTTTCCTAGGAGCTAGCGGGAGGCAAATGGTTTTTCGTGCTTGATCTTTAATAGGGATTTTGACAAATGGCCGTTCGGACCGAAGACCGCTGTCAGTTAGCGGTGCAGATATTCCAAGATCATTTCCAATTTACCCGGGTACCATTTGGTCTGAAGAACACATCGAAAGTATTCCAAAGACGGATGGATTCTTTCGTGTCCTTCTTACCTTGTACAACAGCTTATGTTGACGATGATATTATATGGGCCACTGCTGAAAAACCAATTACGTATTCGGATGCAGATGTCCAAAACTGTAGAATGACGATTAAATTATAATTCAGAATATGTTCAGATAGGTCGGCAAGTGCGGTTCCTAGGTCTCTCAGTCTCAACGCAGGGAAGTTTGCTGTTAAATTCAAATGAACAGCCTATCAAGGATCATCCGGTGCCCATTGATAAAAAAAACAATTGCGCCGGTTTACTGGTATGGTGAACTTCTATAGACCATATCTCACAGAGATGGCGATTACTCAACAGCTCTTGTGTGAGTTAATTAGTGCCAAGATACCGTTTCGTTAGACACAGAAGACTTTTGAAGCGTTTATTCTATGTAAAAAAAATTAATAGACGCAACTTTTTTGACTTTGCCGATAGGTAGTTATTAGAGACGCGTCAGATATTGACAGAGGGCAGTATTAAAATCGGGCGGACGTTCGGCGCAATATATACTACGCTTACGCACTAATACGAAACAAAACTATACCGTTACAGAAAAGAAATTACAGGCCTTAAAATGGAAACTACGAAAGTTAAGTTATTTTGTTATTGGTGGAAATATATTCGTCTTTACCGGTCATGAAGCACTAGTGCATTGGTGATCCAATGGTATTTTAAAGAAACGTGAACACCGAGCCATTATAGAGCTCGAGGAATGCAATGAAACAATTCATCATAGAGCTGGTATCGAGAATGCGGCAGCCGATGCGCTCAGCAGAATTTCCGCTGTGTGAGTTTCGCCGCTTGTTAATATATTTGAAGTACAGGGAAATGATGCCACATGCCAGGAAAGAGTCAACCAGTTAAAAAACGGTACAATGATGTCCGTACCATATAAATTGACCCAGCAAAACGGCCTATTCGTCTGAAAAGAGGGAAAGACAGTGCAGTGGTTTGTGCCAGAGTCTATATGAAAAAAATTGATGGCCTTCTGGCATGAAAAGTTGGGAGATCCTGGCGACGAGCGTCTCATAGTGACATTACAGTCGCAATTGTATTGGCCTGGCATGTCTCAAGAAATTCGTAGTTATTGTCAACAGGCACTACTATTCAGCGTTGTAAACCACGAAAAAGAGAAAAGTTTACCCAGATTGATTTCAATACCACTACACGGAACCAGTTTCAACATATTGGCCTGGTATGTCAACTGCCGGTGTCTCGTTGCGGGGTAGCCTATATGTTTTCCATGGGCGATAAGTTTACTCGATGGGTCGATATGTTTACCCGACGGGTCAAGTTTTCATCACTGAAGTAAATTACAACTGAAAAGATTATAAATTGCTTAGACGAGCGATGGGTCAATCGATTTGATGCACCACAAGTTATTTTTACGGACCAAGGTGCACATTTCGAGTCGGGAGAATTTAATCAGTGGTGCAATGACCTTGACATAAAACATTTCTGCGCAGCCACTTACCACCCGCAGACCAATGCGACTACAGAACAAGCACGCCGCCCGATGAAGGAGGATTGCAATGTTGGTGCCACAAGACCTCGCGATTCTGGAGAGACAAACTACATTCGATCGAGCGGACCATGTGATTCACAGTATCAAAAGCTACAGGATTCGTTCCAACAACCATGGTCTATGGAGGGCATATTAAACTTCCAGATAAACTCGTATTCCCAGGATCGCATGAGTGCTACGCCATAGCGGATACTCATGTGCGTCTAAAACAACTAAATGAATATGTAGAGACCACACAGCTACAAGCCTACGCAAAACGGACTACACGCATTCGCCTACCAGTCGGCGACTACGTCTTGGTCGCGAAGGTCGAGCCCATGGCACTGCAGGCTGTCAATGATGGCCCGTATCGTGCAGAAAGGGTGGACGTAGAGCACAATACAGTTTTCGTTAACGTGCCCGACAGACCACAAGATGCCGCACTTGACAGTTTACGTAATGTGTCAAGGCCGATTATTGAGGGGGGGGAGGGGGGCGGAAGTTGTAGAAATACCACAAGGATGAAAAGAGCTTTCGAGCCGCAGAGGTGAATATAAAATAATAAGTACTTGAAATGTTTTTTACTAAATGGACGTGGTTTATACGAGAAAACTCTTATAAATAATAGATAATAATAAAGCATTTGTGTTAAGTTGAACAAGGACTTCTAACGAATTGGAAAACTTAGTAAAAATATTGTATGCACAAATGAATCTTTGATAATAATTAAGTCTTGGTCGTAAGACACGCCAACAATAAATTTTAGGCAATCCGCATAAACTACCCAAACAATATAGGTGAACTCAACAATATGTACACATAAAGATGTGTCCTAGAATATGTATATATATATATATATTGGATTTAAGCTCATCATTACATAAGGTAGCAAAGACAATTCATCAAGTAGACCGGTTTCGTAATTACTGGAACCTTGTCAAATAATTGGCCGTATTTTCCGTGATCAGGGGTTAAACCAGAGCACTTTGCATTTTATTAAGTTGATGAGTTTCTTCCTTATTAGGAACTCGAAAATTTATTGCCATAATTTAGCGCGATCGGGTTGTATAAAAGATACAACTATCGGAAACACTACCACAGGCTTCGAGATGGCATGAACTCTGGAGGAGCGGAAGATTGGCAAATGTAATGAAGATTTGTAGGCTTTTAGCTTAGAAGCTCCTCAAATTAAGAATTATCACATGATAATTAAAATTTGCCAAGTTATATCTAACAAAAACATTAACGATTAAATTACTGAAAAGTTAAAACGTTCATTATTAAATAATTACCAAGTGTAAATAAGATAGTATTAATGGAGCCAGACAGCATTGACTGACTTTTTATTTATATTAATTTAACTAGTAAGGATAGACGTTACTCACTACCGTTTTTAAACATCCATATTTTAGTATTGCTGCTAGATAGCACTGACAGTCTTATCAAATCAACATTATTGTGATAATAAATCTAAGCAATAATGCTTGCCTGGTTTAATCATCATCATCGCAGGAGTGAAGCTAGAATAAACTGACTGCTACGTTTTTTCATCACTTTTGCAGTATTTCGATTAAGGAGCACTGACTACCTAGCATAATAATAATAAACAATGAAATATTGCTTTATTTAATTATCCGTTTTATAGTAATGCAGCTAAACATCGCTGACAGCCTTGTTTAATAATGACCAATGAAGTTGCGCAGCTAAATAATACTTACTTTCTTATTTAATCAACATTATTGTAGTAGTGAACTTAGCCTGGCTGCCTTAATCACCTAACTGCTTCGTTTAATCATCATTATTGTAGAGGCACAATTGATTGCCTGATTCGCTCATCATCGCTGCAGTAGTGCAAGAAATTTTACTGACTTTGGTGTTTAATGATGATCATTTTGAAAAAGCGAATAAACAACACTGACTGTGTAGTACAATCATTATCTTTGCATCTTTCTATGGCCCGTAGTCATATAAATGTCCAGTCTGACAAAAGGCGGACACTAACTACTCATCTCGGTATTGCCTGGCTTAATGCAGTATGCTTATAATCGCGTTTCATTTGAAGCCTCGAGTTTGGTTTAGCCATACAGTACCACTTAGGGTAAAATGGGTAGTGAAGAATACAAGCAAGTGCACAAGACCCAAAGAGAGGCTTTTTAGCCGCCATAGGAAACTTTGGCCACTGGCAACTGGCCAGCCAGTTGGCGAACTAGCTTATAGAACGTAAGCTCTGAACAGAAACTATCCCCACTAGGAAAAAGAAATCTAGTTCTTACTTGTAGACAACATATAACGATGAAAAATACGGCAGCGACGGTCACGCAGGTTGACTGACTGCCTAATTTACCATCAATAGATTATATGCGTTGCTAGGCACCACTGACAGCCCTGTTCACATATTTTCAGTATAGTAGTGAATCAAGACAGCACTGAATGTCTTGTCAAAGTGTTTTCAGTGTAGGAGTGTAGCTAGACAGCACTGACAAAGGTTTTACAACATTTTCAATACAGTATTGCAGTTCTACAGCACTAACTGCCTTGTTAAACGAATGGGCTGCTTAAAACAAATATTTTGTTAATTGTGCTTCCAAGTTCCTCAAATAAAGACTTCAAAATTTGTATAGTTATGTCTATGGAATTCTTAACGGGAAAGCAGCAGTAGACCTATGACAGAAAATCACATTATTATGAGGAGAATTAGAAGAACCCCACGCGCATAAGATACGGACTATTGACGAAGAAAATTAACCTAAAAAAATAGAACAAAATTTCCACGATGACCTTTTGCGAATAAAATGAGACTTGAACAACGCCACATTTGTTTTGCATTCTTCCGGTCATCCACTGCGCCACCACTGACTAAAATTACACGCACTTTTTAGTAATATGCAAACGTATATTTATGTTATATTTTCCTTAAGATAAAGCCTACTTGGCATATTTTTCGACAAAAGGTGTTCATCGTCACCCTCGATCTCTCATTATAGAAGCCATATTGAATTTAAGATTTCATGACATAATTTCCATTATGTAGTTTGATAGTATAAGAACACCATTGCATAGGGTAGCAAGTGCAAGTCATCAACTTGACTGCTTTCGAACTTATTTACCGCGACCGGGGTCAGAATCGAAGTACATTTCCTACACAGTTATTCACGCAACGCACACCGCATGTAATGGTTGCGCGAAATATAGAATTCTATTTTCCGAAGCAGATGTGTACGCTTTAAAGTCAGCTTCGTGGCAGATTCCTAATAAAGACGAAACTGGTCTGCTTGAAGAACTACGTTTGGTACATGATGCACTATTTAGTTTATACTGCCAAAAGTTTTATAATAAAAACCCTGATATCTTAGCTGTCAGTTCACACGGCACCACGTAACTTTAAAAAAAGGATGTCTTTCTTAATTTATACTGTACGACAACATATATATATATATATATATATATATATATTGTCACATAGTAAACATTTAGAAAGAGAGTATTTATCAAAGGTTACGTATTGTTAAATACTGTTTGTTGCGGAGAACTAGTGTTGTACTAACATAAATTTTAATTTGATCAATGAAATTCTCTTATTACTACTCAATACTTTGTGACTATTTAAATAATTATGAGTATTGTACATGATTACTTTTATAATATCAGTAGCAACATTAAATATATAAAATGTATTAAGTTCTTATTTCGGCCGAAGAAGGTTAATCTATTGTATAATGCTTGTTGTGATAAGCAAAACCTTTATTCGTCGTATGGTCGATGTTTCTAAGAATCTCCTTCCTCCTTTTCAAGAAGTTATAAGTAGAATTAATAATGATGCTTGCACTTAAAAGTAGCACACATGCTATATAATCTGTTCATAACTCCAATTTTATTACATATTTTCCAATAAATGTGAAAGGAAAACGTTTGAAAACGAAAATATATAACATCCATTTAAAAAGAGCTGATACCACAATTGACGGATTGGGGTCAATTGAGAGTACTCGTAGGCCGGTAAATCTTAATTCCTTTACATTTCCAGGTGTACAGCTGGTTTTTTAATTGATTCATTAAATCTCACTGGTCTAGTCACTCTGAGGCCGTCATTACATTGCATGTCAGGAAATGTTCTCTAGTGAAGATTTGCCGATATTTTTTCGATTCCTTTCCGGGCCATCTTAAGGATTGACACACCATACTTAAAAGAGCAACAACTTGTGTCAAATTAGATATCCTCGTCAAGACAGATCTACTTATATTTATTTTACTTACCAAAGTAAATTTCTTGTCTGCCAAATATCTGCCTTTAAAAACTATTCTCTTACATGTATACTATAAAATGTCCATAAACACACACAAAACCTATATACGCTTACATTTTTACTCTAATCCAAATTGACATTTATAGAATACATGTAGATAAACAGTATGGATGGACATATACGTCTAACCAACATAGTGATTTGTATTAGTATTTATAAGGGAAACTAATTGCCAGGTATGATGTACGTTACCTTGAAGATTTCGTTCAACAGAGAATCAGCACAACCATTATGGTTGGTATTGGCGTTCCATTCAGGAGGCTAATATCCTGTTCTGTTTATGCTCATCTGACGCCACTTTGTTAAAAATAGAAGCAGCACAATTTTGTTGGTCTGTATTGTTATTGTATACGAGCCTGTAGTATAGAAGGTAGACTAGGAGGACAGGTCAGCTCTACGGCGATGGAGAAAGTTATAGTGGTCCAAAAGATTTTGACCAACGCAATCCGCTTCTCTATTCTACATATATAATGCTTAAATTAAATTAATAGTGCCATCAGAATAAAGGATTGAGCCTGTAATTTAAAAGGTAGGCTAGGAGGACAGGTCAGCTCTATGACGATGGAGAAACTTATAGTGGTTCAACAGATGTTGATAAAGGCAATCCGTTTATCTATTCTACATATATAATGCTCAAATTAAATTAATAGTGCCATCAGAATACAGGATTGAGCCTGTAATTTAAAAGGTAGGCTAGGAGTATAGGTCCGCTATATGACGATGGAGAAACTTATAGTGGTTCAACAGATGTTGATCAACGCAATCCCTTTATCTATTCTACATATATAATGCTCAAATTAAATTAATAGTGCCATCAGAATACAGGATTGAGCCTGTAATTTAAAAGGTAGGCTAGAAGACAGGTCAGCTCTATGACGATGGAGAACTATACTGGTTCAAGATGTTGATCAACGCAATCCAAGCTATTCATTCTACATATATAATGCTCAAATTAAATTAATAGTGCCACAGAAGGCTGGTGTGATTGAGCCTGTAATTTTAAAAGGTAGGCTAGAGGACACAGGTCAGCTCTATGACGATGGAGAACTTATGTGGTTCAACAGATGCTGACTAACGCAATCTGTTTATCTATTCTACATATATAATGCTCAAATTATATTAATAGTGCCATCAGAATACAGGATAGAGCCCAGGTATAAAAAGGTAGGCTAGGAGTACAGGTCAGCTTTATAACGATAGAGAAACTTATAGTGGTTCAACAGATGTTGATCAACGCAATTCCCTTTATCTATTCTACATATATAATGCTCAAATTAAATTAATAGTGCCATCAGAATACAGGATTGAGCCAGTAATTTAAAAGGTAGGGTAGGAGGAGAGGTCACCTATATGACGATGGAGAAACATTTAGTGGTTCAACAGATATTGATCAACGCAAACCGCTCATCTTTTCTACATATATAATGCTCAAATTAAATTAATAATGCCATCAGAATACAGAATTGAGCCTGTAATTTAAAAGGTAGGCCAGGAGGACAGGTCAGCTCTATGACGATGGAGAAACTTTTAATGGTTCAACAGATATTGATCAAAGCAATCCGCTCATCTATTCTATATATATAATGCTCCAATTAAATTAATAATGCCATCAGAATACAAGATTGACCCTGTAATTTAAAAGGTAGGCTAGGAGGACAGGTCAGCTATATGACCATGGAGAAACATTTAGTGGTTCAACAGATATTGATCAAGGCAATCCGGTTATCTATTCTACATATATAGTGCTCAAATTAAATTAATAATGCCTTCAGAATACAGGATTGACTCTGTAATTTAAAAGGTAGGCTAGGAGGACAGGTCAGCTCTATGACGATGGAGAAACTTATAGTGGTTCAATAGATGTTGATCAACGCAATCCGGTTAGCTATTCTATATATATAATGCTCAAATTATATTAATAGTGCCATCAGAATTCAGGATGCAGCCTGTAGTATAAAAGGTTGACTAGGAGTACAGGTCAGCTACATGACGATGGAGAAACTTATAGTGGTTCACCAGATGTTGATCAACGCAATCCGGTTATCTATTCTACATATATAATGCTCAAATTAAATTAATAGTGCCATCAGTATACAGGATTGAGCCTGTAATTTAAAAGGTAGGCTAGGAGAACAGGTCAGCTATATGACGATGGAGAAACTTATAGTGGTTCAACAGATGTTATTCAACGCAATCCCTTTATCTATGCTACATATATAATGCTCAAATTAAATTAATAGTGCCATCAGAATACAGAATTGAGACTGTAATTTAAAAGGTAGGCTAGGAAGACAGGTCAGCTCTATGACGATGGAGAAACTTATAGTGGTTCAACAGATGTTGATCAACGCAATCCGTTTATCTATTCTACATACATAATGCTCAAATTAAATTAATAATAATACCATCAGAATACAGGATTGAGCCTGTAATTTAAAAGGTAGGCTAGGAAGACAGGTCAGCTCTATGACGATGGAGAAACTTATAGTGGTTCACCAGATGTTGATCAACGCAATCCGTTTATCTATTCTACATATATAATGCTCAAATTATATTAATGGTGCCATCAGTATACAGGATTGAGCCCGTTATATGAAAGGTAGTCTAGGAGGACAGGTCAGCTATATGACGATGGGGAAACTTATAGTGGTTCAAGAGAATTTAATCAACGCAATCCGCTTATCTATTCTACATATATAATGCTTAATTTAAATTAATAGTGCCTTCAGAATACAGGATTGAGCCTGTAATTTAAAAGGTAGGCTAGGAGGACAGGTCAGCTCTATGACGATGGAGAAACTTATAGTGGTTCAACAGATGTTGATCAACGCAATCCGTTTATCTATTCTACATATATAATGCTCAAATTATATTAATAGTGCCATCAGAATACAGGATTGAGCCTGTAATATAAAAGGTAGACTAGGAGTACAGGTCAGCTATATGACGATGGAGAAACGTATAGTGGTTCAACAGATGTTGATCAACGCAATCCTTTTATCTATTCGACATATATAATGCTTAAATTAAATTAATAGTGCCATCAGTATACAGGATTGAGCCTGTAATTTAAACGGTAGGCTAGGAAAACAGGTCAGCTCTATGACGATGGAGAAACTTATAGTGGTTCAATAGATGTTGTTCAACGCAATCCGGTTATCTATTCTACATATATAATGCTCAAATTAAATTAATAGTGCCATCAGAATACAGGATTGAGCCTGTAATTTAAAAGGTAGGCTAGGAGGACACGTCAGCTCTATGACGATGGAGAAACTTATAGTGGTTCAACAGATGTTGATCAACGCAATCCGTTTATCTAATCTACATATATAATGCTCAAATTATATTAATAGTGCCATCAGAATACAGGATTGAGCCTGTAATATAAAAGGTAGACTAGGAGTACAGGTCAGCTATATGACGATGGAGAAACGTATAGTGGTTCAACAGATGTTGATCAACGCAATCCTTTTATCTATTCGACATATATAATGCTTAAATTAAATTAATAGTGCCATCAGTATACAGGATTGAGCCTGTAATCTAAACGGTAGGCTAGGAAAACAGGTCAGCTCTATGACGATGGAGAAACTTATAGTGGTTCAACAGATATTGATCAAGGCAATCCGGTTATCTATTCTACATATATAGTGCTCAAATTAAATTAATAATGCCTTCAGAATACAGGATTGACTCTGTAATTTAAAAGGTAGGCTAGGAGGACAGGTCAGCTCTATGACGATGGAGAAACTTATAGTGGTTCAATAGATGTTGATCAACGCAATCCGGTTAGCTATTCTATATATATAATGCTCAAATTATATTAATAGTGCCATCAGAATTCAGGATGCAGCCTGTAGTATAAAAGGTTGACTAGGAGTACAGGTCAGCTCTATGACGATGGAGAAACTTATAGTGGTTCAACAGATGTTGATCAACGCAATCCGGTTATCTATTCTACATATATAATGCTGAAATTAAATTAATAGTGCCATCAGTATACAAGATTGAGCCTGTAATTTAAAAGGTAGGCTAGGAGGACAGGTCAGCTATATGACGATGGAGAAACTTATATGGTTCAACAGTTATTCAATGCAATCCCTTTATCATGCTACATATATAATGCTCAAATTAAATTAATAGTGCCACTGTGAATACAGAATTGAGACTGTAATTTAAAAGGTAGGCTAGGAAGACAGGTCACTCTAAGGACGATGGAGAAACCTATAGTGGTTCTAACAGATGTTGATCAACGCAATCCGCTCATCTATTCTACATATATAAGGCTCAAATTAAATTAATAGTGCCATCAGAATACAGGATTGAGCCTGTAATTTAAAAGGTAGGCTAGGAGGACAGGTCAGCCCTTTGACGATGGAGAAACTTTTAGTGGTTCAACAGATGTTGATCAACGCAATCCGTTTATCTATTCTACATATATAATGCTCAAATTATATTAATGGTGCCATCAGTATACAGGATTGAGCCCGTTATATGAAAGGTAGTCTAGGAGGACAGGTCAGCTATATGACGATGGGGAAACTTATAGTGGTTCAAGAGAATTTAATCAACGCAATCCGCTTATCTATTCTACATATATAATGCTTAATTTAAATTAATAGTGCCTTCAGAATACAGGATTGAGCCTGTAATTTAAAAGGTAGGCTAGGAGGACAGGTCAGCTCTATGACGATGGAGAAACGTATAGTGGTCTTCAATGATTTTGATCAACGTAACCTTTTATCTATCTTTGACATATATAATGCTTAAATTAAATTAATAGTGCCATCAGTATACAGGATTGCTTCCAATTTAAACGGTAGGCCTGGAAAACAGGTCAGCTCTATGACGATGGAGAAACTTATAGTGGTTCAATAGATGTTGTTCAACGTAACTGGTTATCTATATTCCCATATATATAATGCTCAAATTAAATTAATAGTGCCACTGTGAATACAGGATTGAGCCTGTAATTTAAAAGGTAGGCTGAGGACACGTCAGTTTCCATGACGATGGATAGAAACTTTATAGTGGTTCAACAGATGCTGATCAACGCAAATCCGCTTATCTAATCTACATATAATGCTCAAATTATATTAATAGTGCTACCAGAATACAGGATTGAGCCTGTACAGCAGTAGACTAGGAGTACAGGTCAGCTATATGACGATGGAGAAACGTATAGTGGTTCAACAGATGTTGATCAACGCAATCCTTTTATCTATTCGACATATATAATGCTTAAATTAAATTAATAGTGCCATCAGTATACAGGATTGAGCCTGTAATTTAAACGGTAGGCTAGGAAAACAGGTCAGCTCTATGACGATGGAGAAACTTATAGTGGTTCAATAGATGTTGTTCAACGCAATCCGGTTATCTATTCTACATATATAATGCTCAAATTAAATTAATAGTGCCATCAGAATACAGGATTGAGCCTGTAATTTAAAAGGTAGGCTAGGAAGACAGGCCAGCTCTTTGATGATGGAGAAACTTATAGTGGTTCAACTGATGTTGATCAACGGAATCCGGTTATCTATTCTACATATATAATGCTCAAATTAAATTAATAGTGCCATCAGAATACAGGATTGAGCCTGTAATTTAAAAGGTAGGCTAGGAGGACAGGTCAGCTCTATGACGATGGAGAAACTTATAGTGGTTCAACAGATGTTGATCAACGCAATCCGTTTATCTATTCTACATATATAATGCTCAAATTAAATTAATAATAATACCATCAGAATACAGGATTGAGCCTGTAATTTAAAAGGTAGGCTAGGAGAACAGGTCAGCTATATGACGATGGAGAAACTTATAGTGGTTCAACAGATGTTATTCAACGCAATCCCTTTATCTATTCTACATATATAATGCTCAAATTAAATTAATAGTGCCATCAGAATACAGGATTGAGCCTGTAATTTAAAAGGTAGGCTAGGAAGACAGGTCAGCTCTATGACGATGGAGAAACTTATAGTGGTTCAACAGATGTTGATCAACGCAATCCGGTTATCTATTCTACATATATAATGCTCAAATTAAATTAATAGTGCCATCAGAATACAGGATTGAGCCAGTAATTTAAAAGGTAGGCTAGGAGGACAGGTCAGCTTTATGACGATGGAGAAACTTTTAGTGGTTCAACAGATATTGATCAACGCAATCCGCTCATCTTTTCTACATATATAATGCTCAAATTAAATTAATAATGCCATCAGAATACAGGATTGAGTCTGTAATTTAAAAGGTAGGCCAGGAGGTCAGGTCAGCTCTATGACGATGGAGAAACATTTAATGGTTCAACAGATATTGATCAACGCAATCCGCTCATCTATTCTACATATATAATGCTCCAATTAAATTAATAATGCTATCAGAATACAAGATTGACCCTGTAATTTAAAAGGTAGGCTAGGAGGACAGGTCAGCTATATGACGATGGAGAAACATTTAGTGGTTCAACAGATGTTGATCAAGGCAACTGGTTATCTATTCTACATATATAATGCTCAAATTAAATTAATAATGCTACTGTGAATATATTTGTCAAATCTAGGGCGTATGCCGACGAAACTTATAGTGGTTCAACAGATGTTGATCAACGCAATCCGGTTATCTATTCTACATATATAATGCTCAAATTAAATTAATAGTGCCATCAGAATACAGGATTGAGCCAGTAATTTAAAAGGTAGGCTAGGAGGAGAGGTCAGCTATATGACGATGGAGAAACTTTTAGTGGTTCAACAGATATTGATCAACGCAATCCGCTCATCTTTTCTACATATATAATGCTCAAATTAAATTAATAATGCCATCAGAATACAGGATTGAGTCTGTAATTTAAAAGGTAGGCCAGGAGGTCAGGTCAGCTCTATGACGATGGAGAAACTTTTAATGGTTCAACAGATATTGATCAACGCAATCCGCTCATCTATTCTACATATATAATGCTCCAATTAAATTAATAATGCTATCAGAATACAAGATTGACCCTGTAATTTAAAAGGTAGGCTAGGAGGACAGGTCAGCTATATGACGATGGAGAAACATTTAGTGGTTCAACAGATGTTGATCAAGGCAATCCGGTTATCTATTCTACATATATAATGCTCAAATTAAATTAATAATGCCATCAGAATAGAGGATTGAGCCTGTAATTTGAAAGGTAGGCTAGGAAGACAGGTCAGCTCTATGACGTGGAGAAACTTATAGTGGTTCAGCAGATGTTGATCAACGAAATCCGGTTATCTATTCTACATATATAATGCTCAAATTAAATTAATAGTGCCATCAGAATACAGGATTGAGCCAGTAATTTAAAAGGTAGGCTGGGAGGACAGGTCAGCTCTATGACGATGGAGAAACTCTTAGTGGTTCAACAGATATTGATCAACGCACTCCGCTCATCTTTTCTACATTTATAATGCTCAAATTAAATTAATAATGCCATCAGAATACAGGATTGACCCTGTAATTTAAAAGGTAGGCCAGGAGGACAGGTCAGCTCTATGACGATGGAGAAACTTTTAATGGTTCAACAGATATTGATCAAAGCAATCCGCTCATCTATTCTATATATATAATGCTCCAATTAAATTAATAATGCCATCAGAATACAAGAATGACCCTGTAATTTAAAAGGTAGGCTAGGAGGACAGGTCAGCTATATGACCATGGAGAAACATTTAGTGGTTCAACAGATATAGATCAAGGCAATCCGGTTATCTATTCTACATATATAATGCTCAAATTAAATTAATAATGCCTTCAGAATACAGGATTGACTCTGTAATTTAAAAGGTAGGCTAGGAAGACAGGCCAGCTCTATGATGATGGAGAAACTTATAGTGGTTCAACAGATGTTGATCAACGCAATCCGTTTATCTATTCTACATATATAATGCTCAAATTAAATTAATAGTGCCATCAGAATACAGGATTGAGCCTGTAATTTAAAAGGTAGGCTAGGAGGACAGGTCAGCTATATGACGATGGGGAAACTTATAGTGGTTCAACAGATGTTGATCAACGCAATCCGTTTATCTATTCTACATATATAATGCTCAAATTATATTAATAGTGCCATTAGAATACAGGATTGAGCCTGTAATATAAAAGGTAGTCTAGGAGGACAGGTCAGCTATATGACGATGGGGAAACTTATAGTGGTTCAAGAGAATTTAATCAACGCCATCTGCTTATCTATTCTACATATATAATGCTTAAATTAAATTAATAGTGCCCTCAGAATACAGGATTGAGCCTGTAATTTAAAAGGTAGGCTAGGAGGACAGGTCAGCTCTATGACGATGGAGAAACTTATAGTGGTTCAACTGATGTTGATCAACGCAATCCGTTTATCTATTCAACATATATAATGCTCAAATTAAATTAATAGTGCCATCAGAATACAGGATTGAGCCTGTAGTATAAAAGGTAGACTAGGAGTACAGGTCAGCTATATGACGATGGAGAAACGTATTGTGGTTCAACAGATGTTGATCAACGCAATCCGTTTATCTATTCTACATATATAATGCTCAAATTATATTAATAGTGCCATCAGAATACAGGATTGAGCCTGTAATTTAAAAGGTAGGCCAGGAAGACAGGTCAGCTCTATGACGATGGAGTAACTTATAGTGGTTCAACAGATGTTGATCAACGCAATCCGGTTATCTATTCTACATATATAATGCTTAAATTAAATTAATAGTGGCCTCAGAATACAGGATTGAGCCTGTAATTTAAAAGGTAGGCTAGGAGGACAGGTCAGCTCTATGAAGATGGAGAAACTTATAGTGGTTCAACAGATGTTGATCAACGTAATCCGTTTATCTATTCTACATATATAATGGTCAAATAATATTAATAGTGCCATCAGAATACAGGATTGAGCCAGTAAATTAAAAGGTAGGCTAGGAGGACAGGTCAGCTATATGACGATGGAGAAACATTTAGTGGTTCAACAGATATTGATCAACGCAATCCGGTTATCTCTTCTACATATATAATGCTCAAATTAAATTAATAGTGCCATCAGAATACAGGATTGAGCCTGTCATTTAAAAGGTAGGCTAGGAGGACAGGTCAGCTCTATGAAGATGGAGAAACTTATAGTGGTTCAACAGATGTTGATCAACGCAAACCATTTATCTATTCTATATATATAATGGTCAAATTATATTAATAGTGCCATCAGAATACAGGTTTGAGCCAGTAATTTAAAAGGTAGGCTAGGAGGACAGGTCAGCTATATGACGATGGAGAAACATTTAGTGGTTCAACAGATATTGATCAACGCATTCCGGTTATCTATTCTACATATATAATGCTCAAATTAAATTAATAGTGCCATCAGAATACAGCATTGACCCTGTAATTTTAAAGGTAGGCTAGGAGGACAGTTTAGCTTTATGACGATGGAGAAACTTATAGTGGTTCAACAGATGTTGATCAACGCAGTCCGGTTATCTATTCTACATATATAATGCTTAAATTAAATTAATAGTGCCATCGGAATACAGGATTGAGCCTGTAATTTAAAAGGTAGGCTAGGAGGACAGGTCAGCTATATGACGATGGAGGAACTTTTAGTGGTTCAACAGGTATTGATTAAAGCAATCCGCTCATCTATTCTACTTATATAATGCTTAAATTAAACTAATAGTGCCATCAGAATACATGATTGAGCCTGTAGTATAAAGGGTAGACTAGGAGGACAGGTGAACTATAGGATGATGGAGAAATGTTTTGTAGTACTAAAAGCGTTGATCATTAAAATCCGCTTATATATTTCACATATATAGAGCTCGGTGCCATCAGAATAAAGGAATTAGCCTGCAGTATAAAAGGTAGACTAGGAAGACAGGTCAGCTATATGACGTTGGAGCAACTTGTGGTGGTTCAACAGTTGCTGATCACTGCAGTCCGCTTATCGATTCTACGTGTAAAAGGCTCAGGTTAAATTAACGGTGCCATTGGAATACAGGAATTAGCCTGTATTATGAAAGGTAAACTAGATGGACAGGTCAGTTATATTATGATGGAGCAACTTGTGGTGATTCAACAGGTGTTGATCACTACAGTTTGCTTAGCTATTATACATATATAAGGTTCAAATTAAATTAACGGTGCCATTGGTATAAAGGAATTGACCTGCAATAAAAAAGGATTACTAGGAGGAAGGATCAGCTTTATTATGTTGAAGCATCTAGTGGTGGTTCAACAGTTCTGGAACACTGAAGTCTGCTTATAGATCCTACGTATATAAGACTAAAATTAATATAACTGTGTCATCCGTATACAGGAATGGGCATGCAGCTTAAAATGTAGACTAAGAGGAGAGGTCAGCTATATGACGTTGGAGCACCTTGATGTGATTCAACATTTGTTGATCACTACAGTCCGCTTATCGACTATACATATACAAGGCTCAAACTGAATGAACGGTGCAATCGGTATACAGGAATTAGCCTGCAGTATAAAAGGTAGACTAGGAGGACAAGTCAGCTATATGATGATTGAGCAACTTGTGGTGCTTCAGCAGTTGTTAATCACTGCAGTCCGCTTATCGCTTCTACGTGTATAAGTCTCCAGTTAAATTAACAGTCTTCAGTAAAAAAGGTAGACAAGGAGGACAGGTCAGCCACATGATGTTGGAGGAAATTGTGGGGATTCAACTGGTGCTGATCACTACAGTCCGCATATCATTTCTACATATATAAGGCCAAATTAAATAAAAAATTGACTCTAAGAATCCTCAAAGTTGAATCTTGATAAATTAAATAATACAATAATAAATTAATAAATTAATCGATAGATGAAAGATTCATTAGGTAGGCGGAGAAGAATAAAGAGAAATAAACCCTCAAATAAATCCGATAGGTAATAGTTGGGAAACGAAATAATGAATTGTAAATGAATTAAATTAAATTAATTTCTCAACATTATTAAAGCGTAATAAATAAATATAAAAATAAAAATTGGATTATATATTTGCGAAATCATTATAACTGAGAATTTATATAACTAAAAAAATTATTAATGAAAAATGATTAAATTATCAATTAAAATACTAGTAAGCTTTAAAGTTATTTATTATTAATAAGTTTGATTGGTTGATAGATCAAGATTCAAATATAATTTGATTTAGAAATCTTTATTAATTAATATAACCATTTGGTTATCTAAATCCTAATATCATATTATCAGAACGCTTTCTCATGGAAAATTATAAAATTTTATTTTTATTTTTTCAGTATATGTCAATTTCGCGATTTCTAAGATACTTATTAACAGTGTGTTCTTTTTTGATCTGTTAAACACTAATTAAACAAGTATGGTATCCAAATTCATGGCTGTTTCAAATTTGAATAACATTTTACTTAAATTTTAACAGTTCTCCATTGCTTCTTAATAAAATTTCACGCACTATTGAAAATTTTCGATTTATTTAAATTGTAGATTGAATTAAATATTATTATTGTTTGGTCATAATAAATTTCATAGTCAGTAATTGATAGCTGTTGTATCTTTATTGTGACCTGCTGCTAAAAATTGTCCAAGGTTAACGTGCCTTAAGCGTAAGTTGATATTTATCAAAGGTGCGATGTTTCCTCAATATCTTCTAAACTTAATGCGCAATATTATTTTGTTCACCTTGTTCAAATAAATTATCAGTTGCAATCATGACGTCTAGGAACGAGCTATAGAGGTACTTTTTATTGTGTTACCTAAATGCAGAATAACTGTAAAAAACGTATAATCTGTCAAATGGAAATCAATCAATTTAAAACATTATTTATGCGAGTTAAACATAAATGCCAATTTTGTATGGAAATATTGTGTTTGTATCATGCATTTTAACCAAATGTTCACAAGAATTATTTCCAAAATTTTTAAAAATAAAAAAATTAATAAAGTATCTTCACAAGGAAAGGACCTTTGACGTTGTTTTCTCACTCTAATGTCTTATTTAAAGTTTTCAGTTTATTTGGGCTTCTTTTGCATTTTGAAGAGAATATTAATATTTAGACAAAAATAGTTGTTCATCATCCTAAGATCAATATTTATTATCCCCACTATCAACACAAGAATTTTTAGCGGTATGTGCTATTGATAGAACGATTGACAAAATAGACAAAGGTCTTAGATTCAACGTGAAAAGTAAAAATGTTGTACAATACGTAACGTACAAGGCACCTTTTTGATAGCTAAATTAGTAAAAAGCTAGATGGTCTAGATTAAGAATAAATTACGAGTTGAAAACCCCGAAAACCTGTATTTTGAAACCTGACAGCAGAAACAGAACATTCAGAAAATAGCTTTGCTTACCGCAACTGATGCAGTCCGTTTAAGTCCTTCTTCTTTGGATTCGCTGACTCATGTGACGCGAAGATGCATGCGTTTCTTGGAGCATCGGTAGGAATTGTCGTATATCCATAGTTTTTTTCGAGCTTTCCAATTTTAAAACACAAAAAATAGTAGATAAATTCAGAAGGCAATTTGAAAAGAATGCCAATGTAATTAATGTTGCATTGAGTATAAATTGTGATATTTTAAACAATATTTAATTTTTCGTAAATTATTTTGTTATTATTTGACTGCCTAGCTATGAATAAATGTTAACGATGTATTAAAAATGACGCAAAAGGTCTGGGTAAATTTTAATTTTGAAATAGCCACCTTTTTTTCACGTATCCCTGGACGAATCTAATGTCAAACAAGTGATTGGCCTTAGTAGCACCAACAGAAACAAAATAATTTAGTGTCTCAATGCTCCATACATATGAAAGTCTATTCTTATCTATGCATTGAATGTAGCTGAATGCAAGTTTTCTGACTACTGAGGTCCCTAGCATAAAAATAAGCGCAATAAATATGCAAAAACAATCGCATAAACGGTGAGGCCCAGTCCAAGCTGTTGGGAATGATCTAAGTGAGCAAAATGATGAATTGGTTAATAAGTGGAGTGGCGATTGTACAAATCTGGAAAATAAGGCAACCGAAAATTTAGACTTTTTATCTTCAGAGAATACTTATCATGTATAACGGTAATTGGTGTTAGTGCATCGCAGTAAAATATGACAGTAGCTGATTGATATAAGCATTATAGAGAAAACATATGCGGCAAAGTTCATTCAAAATCGAGTCAATAAACAGAAAGCTTAAGCTTTGTAAAATTGAAGGATTAAAAATGCGAAACTTTAGAACATTGAATGAAAACCTATTCAATTCCCCCCCTACCTGCCAAAATGAATTATTTATCTAAAAAGTAAGAAGATTAAATTAACTCTAACAACAAAGAATTGCCAAACACATTGAACTTAAATTTCAATTAATGAACATATTCTTCTCATTATTGATAATTACAAACCGCATGTTAGCTATCACAAAGCTAAAATTAAGGAAATTTATACAGTTAAATTTTAGTATTAAAACCAGCGCTAAAATTTAGCTTATTGAACTAAAGTGCGACGGCTGAACAGAATATACAAAGGCGGCATCGTTAATTGAGAAATAAGAATAGCAAAAAATGACATATAAATTGGAAATGTCTCAGTGATTCTTCGTCAATACGACCAATCACTTAATATGATGCAGGTAAGAAAATGAATTCACCTTGTAGCCATATATAGAAGCAATAGGACTAAAGGCATCATTATAAGAACAGAATGACACCACATAATAAAATAAATAAATAAAATAAAGAATAAGATTGCTTTGTCGTAGCCTTCCAGCATGTAGCATCCTTAATTTGCAGCCGGCTCGCCTAACAATGAAAACTAATACAAAAGCGTTTAACGACGAGTTTCCAACAAGTTTCGCCAGAAAACCTTAAACTATTTATTAACCCAAATGCAAGAAAGGAGTCTGAAAAATGATTTAGCTAAAAAATAAATTGATTGACCTCTGTTTACTTTTAAAGTGAAGTTTTTAATCTTCAGTTAAGCTCAAATTCCATTTTATACAGCCAGTGACACAATATACCTTCAAACGTTTAGATCTTCCAAATGCAGGAAGGCAGGTTGACTGACAAGGATCAAATCGCAAAGTACACACTCGGAATAAATAATAATATATGAGGCACTCAACTCTAATATTATCGCAAATATTTTACTGTAAATTTCAGCCGCAGGCTTTCTAGGCAATCACAAAAATAAAATGTTTGCTGTGTACACCTCACGTGCATAATTTATACGATTATACAAGCATTGTTTGTACGGGTGGTGATAAGTTTTCCTTAAGTCAAATTTGCAAACTTGGGATAAGCAGGAGATATGATTTATGCAACTGATTTGATCATGGAGTACGGCGTCACTGCAGAAAAACCGCAGTAAAAACTTCACAGAATTGTTGCCGAAAGATCCTGCCAATTTACATTTGCCATTGTATATTTTACCAGTTCAAAATACCCTAAATTAAGCCTGCAACAGAGAATGATTCAAATTTTACAAAATAAAAACAGCCAATCGGCAAATTAAATAAAGAGGTTATACACAAAGAATTTATAATTGATTTAAAAAAAAATTTAAAGTTCATTGTATTTTTCTTACATTAAGTCGACAATTTAATGGCCATCTACGTTTAGAAGCTTATTAATCATATTAATTTCTGCGTATAACATTCGAGACTAGCTATACGTATACATAAAGCAGCAGTTTATTTTTCATTTAAACTAGGTTTACGCAAAACTCTTGCAATTCTACGAAGCATAACCCGCCAGTATTTGAAATTCATTTTCTTAACTAAACGTGTTGATGAGACTAAAGGGCCCATTTTAATAATTATAATGCATTGCTAATATTGTTGTAATTTTGTCTCGAGAAACTGATAATGTGAAAGAAAAAAATCACCAGTGGTATAAATTCAACTAAGGCACCGCTAAATTATAAATAATTAAATTGTGTTTTTTTTTCAATTTATTTGAATGAATAAAAGTTTGCCATGCAGCCAAAAGTACTTCTGTTAGACGACGCAGTGCGTCAAATCGGTAGTGTTGCGCAGCAAGCCGAAATTCAAACTGCGTGTGTTGGCGTAGAAGACTGTTGGTCGACTCTATGGAGTCACCGAGCTCTTTTGTCTTTAACAGCGGCTCATGTGTGTGCAGCCAGTTTTCCGCAATTGCCACCTCACTAAATAATAAAAGTACAGAAGAAACAATGAGCGAACTGTTTAAGACTGTTATCATTAGACGTATTTCATGCCGATAAGTAATAATCAATAAATAATTATCGACAGCCAGGCAGGACTATGGTTTGCATTATTTACTTAGAGTATCCACGGCATCCTTTCGTGGTTAGTAGATTTGCACTATCAACTTTGCAAAGATCCAATTTATCCCCATTTCCAATTACGCATCGAGTTCGTCTTTGTGGTGGCCGAAGGCTTCAACATCATTCTAACTGATCATTGGAAATGCGGTACGATCTAATCTTCGTAGAATGGTGCTTCCAAATGACTAATTAAAGTCCGTGGCCAATCTGTAGATAATTATTTACTAAAAAATCCATCATAATTGAAACGTTATGCCGTCTTTACAAACATGTGTCTTTATATGATTTAATTTGGATATATATCATGCCGTTGTCCAGAAATGAATTAAATAACCAATAAACGCGTAATTTTATGTTCCAAAAATTAGTTTTTTTAAACAGTTGATCTCAATCGATTTAGGATTTGGATATTATGATCATCTTAACATAGATTGAAGACATGATTTTGAAGTATCTATTGAGCCACCATATTAATAAAAAAGATTAACAACTAAGTTACACCAGTTAAATCAGCGTGACATTTAAAATTTTTTAAACGGGAATTATTTGCATTATTTAAGTTCTCGTACGGCTTCTACAAAGAATGATTGAATTTTGCATTTTTATATTAAACCCAATTAAGTGTATTGTTATATTAATTTAATCAAGGTTCTTTCCTTTTTACAATTTGATATAGGCCGAAAATCGTTAATAAGCTATTCAAAAAACATCGATTGCGTGGTTAATGATACTAATATTTTGAATCCAATATATGATTCTGAAAATCACAATAAGGATACATTTTATCAAATCTCACAAAATAGCATAACTACCAGTTGTTTCACGTACGGACGTGTTTCAAACTCCCGTGGTGATCATTTGACTTACTCGAATTGAAAGTTCCATATAAATTATTATTTCCTGGGTAAAAATAGCGTCTCCTACCACTGGTATTTTGACATAAACTGCATTTCTTTTAATCTTTTGTAAAATTAAAATAGGTTTTGTATAAATTATGAAAAACAATTCAGCCGGTAGGTCGATTTCGTCCTTATTTGCCTACGAGGCATCTCCTAGGATCTAAAGTTATAACTAGTCAATCCAATGTAACATGGTTAGATTCGAGCCCAGTCCGAGGCAACATTCTGGATAGTACTTGAAGTGTTCCCAATAAGGACGAAACCGGTCTACTGGATGAACTTTTTTTTCTATCTTATACATTTCATGGTTTATATGGATATATATATATATATATATATATATATAATATGACAAGTGACATATTAAGCATGCAACTTTGATTAAAATAATTGTTATCTCGGCATGTGCATTCAAATTTTTTCGATTATATAAATTCAATTTGACTTGAATTTCGGCTACACAACTTATTAGCAACTGATTAGAAATGAGATTGATGCTTATTTTAATCAATTTAATTTGATCGATATGACAAGCAATAACGTGTATATTGGCAGAAACCAACTACGTCAATCAGTTATAAATCGTGCGCCAAATATAGAATTCAAAGTACCTGTTCGTCAGGGTAGGCGGAGAATTCAACTAAACTTTAAAAATTTAAATAATTAACTTAAATTGGTTGCGTGGGCGGTGATAACATTTACTATAATCAAGGTTGCGATCTTGATATAAACAACTGACCCATTAAGGCAATTGCCTTTTTAACACTAGAGAATAATTAATTTATACTGACAACGGTGTGTACATAATAGTATAGCAATAGCCACCTTTGAGAATAAGAACGCACCAAGGGTCCTAGATAGGGCTGGTATTAATTTAACAGAGAGTACTCGCAGAAGCGCCCGTATTAGGATGAAACAGTCAGTACAATGGTGGAAGCAGACTTCGAGCCGTAGAAGTGAATATAAAACAATAAATATTTGGAAAATTGATTTACTAAATTGGTGCTCTTTATCCGAGCAAAATCCCATACATAATTGATTAAAAATAAATCATGTGTGTGAGGATAACCAATGGCTTCTGACAGGTGTGACACGTTGATTAAAAGACTGACTGCAAATATGAACAATTTGACTGCATAATTAGGAAAAATTAAGTCTCGATTAGACGATACATTAATAATAAATTGTGATAGAATCCGCGTAAACTACCCAACAAATATAGGTGGAAGCAACAAATGTGTCAGGTGTTTTTATGAATGTTTGTATGAAGATCGAAACCTTAACTGTAATAATATTTTATAACATTTATATAATTAAATTGACATTGGTTGAGCAAGCAGTGTTAACAATTAATTAAATCAAGGTTGCGATCTTGATATAAACACTTGCAGAAAAGGCAATCGCCCTTTCTGCATTACATGGTGCTTAGGTTATACTGACGAATGTACTTGCATAACAAAACAGGTGTTTATATCATGATTGCAACCTTGATTTAGTTAATAAATTAGAACAATAACAAACGTACTAAGCGGGGATGCACAACTGGAGCAATAAAGAACGATTTAATCATTAGAACTTACTGTGCAAACTGATATATTCCAAGCATTAAGTGAAGCTCTCTAGCTTGTACACGCCACTCCTCGACCAAATTAAACCAGGTTCGAGCCAGTTCAGTTAGGGCAATGCCTATTTCAATCCAAGGTCTATGTGTTAGACGCCGAAGTCGATTTCGCCTGATACGTCGCTGTTCTGCTCTTAACCGACAAAACATGTTTAAAAAATGGAATAAATTGACCATTCATGCTGCACATGGATTTAACAACAATATTTGAAATAAATTTAAGCTAAAAGCAGGGAAAAACCATCTCCATCACTGTTCAGATGACGTTTTGCTATTAAAATTATGACAAAGTATCTGTTGGCTAAGAAAGCATAAATAAAATTTATCATTTTATCAGAAATAAAAGTTTTCTCATTTGAAACAGTTTTAATCTATCCGTTCTGGAAATTTATACGCTTTCCTAACAATCTATAAAATTCGCTAGCAAACTTTTTATCTATTCCTTATCTTCACTTTCAATATGTATACCTATCTATGTAACTACTAACCTATCTATCTATCATTTTATCTATATATCTATCAGTTAACCTATCTATCTAACTATATACATATTTGCCAATTTACCTATATAGCTATGTATCTCTCTTTATCTATTTCTCTACCTATCTTTTTTCTATCAATATATATAATCTATATATATATATATATATATATATATATATCTTTATCTATATGTATATATTTGCCTCTTATTCTGCTTTCTGTGTATTTCTATTCTATCGTTTCATATATATACCAATTTATATATATATATATATACATATATATATATATATATATATATATATATATATATATATATATATATATATATATATATATATATATATATATATATATATAGCTTTTTATGCATAAAGTTATATATTTATCTCTCTGATGGTTACAGTAACAGATTCCAAAGAAAATGTGCCCAGGTTCGAGCCCTGTCCGTGGCAAATTCTGGGCAGTACGTGATGAGTACCCAATAAGGACGAAGCCGTCTAATAATTGAATTGTTTTTTCTACACTATACAATTCTTAGTTTAGATTGACAAATGTAAGTAATTAATGGGTCAGGCGTTTGTATCAAGATCGCAACTTTGATTATTGAGATTTTATCACCGCCCGCGCAACCAATGTTCGTTTAATTAGATCTATTTACATTTATTTTACTTTCTAAAGTATTTTTACTGTTTGCCCTATTATCCGGACTTAATAACTATCCCTTTATACTTACATGTATACACGAAAATATCAAAATTACCACACATACATATTCGTAATGTCATGATTTTTAAAATTAGAGGGATCAATAGTTTGACAAATTTAAATCATACTACGGTTATCCTCAAATTCTCGGTTTACCTATTCTCATCCTGTGTGCAATTGGTTATAGAGAGAGAAGTTAATACAAATGTTGAAAGAACATAGTATTATTCTATCGTTTGGACAAGGCAGAGCCTACACTAATGAATTTAATTTTTCATTTAAATATCCGTCTCCAAAACATATATACAACTATGTGTAAATAAAATTACATATAAGCAATAGGTTGGTTCATACGATTCATCCTATGTATATTCTATATCAACAAGTATATTTATTTATTATTAACTTATTTATATTTCTTTATACTCACATTTTAAATATAAAAATCCATTTATATATACGTCTACACAAAATTAACTTATGCAAATATAGATAATAATATAAGCAACCATGTGGATTCTTCCACCATCCTTTATAATTGTTTATCTATCCATCATTATATATATATATATATATATATATATATATATATATATACGTGTATACATCATATATAATATGCATATCATATAAGCAACCATGTGAGTCTCTCATTGGATAAATAATATCAGTCAAAACACATTTATTAATATTTAAATAACTATTTATATGTCTATGTGAGTATATATATATATATATATATATATATATATATATATATATATGCGTATATAAATATCTATAAGCAAAAAATGGGTGCTTTGAACTTAAAGTACATACTATTCAAACTCAATATATAATATATCTACTTTGAATACATATTTATATATACTCACATTAGATAAGAATACCTAAATATCCATACATATACATTTATGTATAAATTATTATTCAGCTATTCAAATCTCACTTAATTAGATAAACATAACAGTTACGGAAATGCGCGCACACACGTGATACGCAACTATCTATTGAAATGCTAGTCTAAAATGTAAATGATATATAAGACTAAATATCACACATGCATAATTAAATACTGTATGTAGCGAAGAGCTAATATACATATATGTAACTATGTATTATGTGTTGCGAACCTAGTAACAAATAAGTTCAGTTGAGACCAGAGGGATAAACCAAAGACAGCATGAACATAAAGTATTATCTCACGCACATTCGTTTCGTGCTTACTGGCGACTCATCAGTAGGAGCCAGTATTGCGCCCTTGAACCTCTATATATTTGGTCGAAGAATGTGGAATAATAGGACGGCACAATCTCCTAGACGAATGTGTAAACCTGCAATAGTAAAGCTAACATCATATGAAGTCTTCGACAATGCAACTTCAACGCTAACTCACACTCTATAATATATATACCGAATCTGTAAAGGATACTAACACTATGGCTATTGTGTTAGTAACTGATACGAACATTATGGTACTGAAAAGGTACATGATACTTATATGATGGATATCAATGTATGCTAAAGTTCATCAAAATCGAGAATTACAAATATTTCTGAATACCTGTTACCCCAGTAAATCAATACTTCTGGCCATGATCGATATCATTTATCACATTTGGCGGTACGCATGACATCATTCCAATCAATATATAACAGTTAAATACTGTTTGTTGCGAAGAGCTAATATATATGCAATTATTCGATTCATGCACCTATTAAATACTTGCATATATATTAGGTCTTCGCAACAAACAGTATTTATTTGTTCTATTTTGATTTGAATGATGTCATGCTTACCGCGAAGTGTGATAACTGATATCGTTCAAGGCCAGAGTGTATGGATTTACTGGAGTAACAGGTGTTCAGAAATAGTTCTAATTCTCAATTTGGGTGAACTATAGCATACATTGATATCCATCATAAAAGAACCATCTACCGACTCAACAACCATAGTGTTAATACCATGTATCTTTTTGGTACAATAATGTTGCTATCGGTTACCAACACAATAGCCATAGTGTTAGTATCCTTTACAGACTCAGTATATATATTATATAGTGTGAGTTAGCGTTTAAGTCGCATTGTCTTAGACTATATAACGTTAGCTTCACTATTGCAGGTTTATACATTCGTCTAGGAGATTGTACCGTCCTATTATCCCACATTCTTCCCCAAAATATATAGTGGTTAAAGGGCGTAATATCGGCTCCTACTGATGAGTCGCCAGTAAGCACGAAACGAATTTACATGAGATAATACTTTCCGTTCATGCTTTCTTTGGTTTATCCTTCTGGTCACAACTGAAATAATTTTTTACTAGGTTCGCAACACCTAATACATACAATCTTAATTAGTCTGTTTTGTAAAACTGCTGAGGATGAACCAACTGAAGAATTTTGCCCATCACGCCAGCCGAATATTTTAGAAGAAGAAAACAACCGGAATCCTCAATGCGTTATTCAAAGCGCAGACGAGGTAACTTCGATTAAACCAGCGTTGCAAATTTTGTTTATTTAAGGAACATTTCTATCTAACAATCAAACTATTTTTAATTTTATATATTTATATGTCTACCTTTTCATCTATCGACATATCTATCTATCTACAGATTTTTATAACTGCCCGTCTTGATGCTTGACTATATACATGCACGTATTCATGTCTCAATTGATACCTTTTCGTATCTGCCCCTCCGCTTTTCGCTTGCATATTTAAATATCCTTTTATTTTAATTTCCTCCTAATATTTTAGTATTATTTCTTTTATCAATCCATAAATTTGTTAATAAAACCACCATTTTAACTAGTTAATTATTTATCTTTTTGATTGGCTAGCATTCAATTAATTGTTTAATTGTGATATGATATTGTTTTCATATATCTACTTCCATTTATGTATGGTTAGGGTATAGCACTTTTGTAATTATAACTTATCTTGGAAGTCAGTTATTATATTTAAATGCAACTAGAACAGAAATTAAAGACTTGCTTGCAATGAAAAATATCTAAATATTACAAATTTAGCACCGAGGTTAGTGTAAGAATTGTGTATTATGTGATGTGCACCCAGTAAAAAATTAGTTAAAATATGACGAGAAGGATTAACCATAGACAGAATGAACGGAAAGTATAATCTCATACACATTCGTTTTGTGCCTACTAGTAACTCATCAGTAGGAGCCAGTGCTACATCCTTTATCTACCATATATTTGAGTGAGTAATGTAGAAAATAGGACGGTTAAATCTCTTATACGAATGTGTTAACCTGCAGTAGTGAAGTTAACTTTATATGAAGACTTCGACAATGCGACTTCAAAGCCAAGTCACTATATAAAATATTTATACCAAGCCTGTATAACTTACATTGGAAGTCAGCTATTATATTTAAACGCTACCAGAGCGTAAATTGATGACTTGTTTGCAATGAAAAACGTCTAAATATTACAAGTTTGGCACTGACACTAGTGTAGGAAGTATCACGAGATATAATAATTAATAACATCAAAATGAAATTTTTACTTTTCTTTAAAAAAAAAGAAATTAGATCCTGTTTGCGTGTAGTTATACAAAACGACTGATTCAGAATAAAATGTTCAGCTTACCTCATTTTACGACAGCGCTCCAATTCTTCTCGGTAGAGATCGACATTTCTTTTTTTGTGCAAAACGGTATGCACAATTTTGAGTCCATTTTTTAAACTGAGTTCAGTATTACCTTTATCAGGAGGTTCTGATATATCTTGCTTATTGACATTCACATTATCACCATTCGTTGTAGCATTATTTTCGATTTCAGATGCTTTAGCCTCGTTTTTGTAACTAGAGGAACACCAATCCGAAGTCGACACAACTTGGTGAACTGTCGCATCACAAAGCTTCTCAGCCTCTTGTTCCGCATGATTTGTTGTTTCAATTAACATTGCATTGTCTAAACTAATCAATGTAATATCCTCCTCACCTGCATCACCTGATTGTTTGACAATTTGCTGCGTTGTTCCTTCTTCATCATCTTCGAATATGGACTCAGCTAAATCTTCATTGTCGAATTCATCTTCTTCTGAGGCCAAGACGACGTCAGCGTTAGACAATTTTATCGCTAAGAAGTCAACATTTAAGTCAATACTGTCTGCGTCAAAATTTTGAACTTCGATTTTTGTTGCTTCTCTGGAGAACCGTTTTGGACTAGCTTCATCACGATTTACACCTTCTGCTAGTGTCTTCAAAACATTATCGTTTGTTTCATTTAAACAGGGTGAGTTGATTTGTTCTTCTCTATCTACTTTGTTTCCTTCATTTTTACTTGCTACTTCTGATTCAATGTCCTGCTTCTGTTTGCTCAAATTTTCCTCGTGCTTTGGCATTGTTAATAGTTGTTCAGTTTCTTTACAACCTTCATCTTTTGCATTGTAATCGTACTTACTGGAGATATCCGCATCTAAAATCATGTAATCAGTGAGTTTAGAACGTAATTTCTGTTTATTTTGTTGCTTTAATACACGAGGCTTGCCATCGACATGATAATCTTCGTCTATAGCATCGACGTTGTCGTCAGTCTGGGCATCACAGTCCACTCCATCTTCATCGTCTTCTTCTGTTTCTTGGTCGTCAATGCTTTCGGAGTCCAAATTGTCTGGCATCGCATACTCACGACAATTGGCGTCATAATTTAAAAATTCTTTCGTTTCCCCCTCATCGTCGTCACCATCCAAACTATCGGGGTCACCCATAAATTCGTCCGCGACCTGATCGTTCAACTCGAAAACAATATGCTGAGTGTCATGCGCGCGAGCTTTTAACTGTGAGTAGAGCGAAACACCTTCTAACAGACAGGCAACCATCTTCTCCTCACGTGCGTTAATTTCAGCACCCAGACATTCATGGCGATAGATAGACAGTCGAACGGCCGCTACATCACTACAAGAACTGTAGAAAATGTTTAAAATGCAAAACTATGCGAGCTGAAGGTAGGTGAAGGACAACAGATTAAAAATATTTTATACATGCAAAACGCCGAGAAGTACATAATTTCACTTATCCCTTGAAAATTACAATTTAGACAATAATTTAAAAAAAATATTCATACATAACCAATGTGAGCGTAGTAATTAAGTTTAATAAAATTAACTTCAAAATCGGCCCACTATACAAATCTGTGATGTTTTTTCAATCTGCATAAACGTTATTTTGAAATATAAATTTATGGAAAATGTTCCACTCTGTAACAAATCAATGTCAAATTTGCCGCGTTATAACTCAAGCTTGAGAATCTGCGACCAGGAGATTTTCGAAGACGGTCAGAAATTATGAACGCCCTACTTGCTGACATTTTGGTAGTGACAAAGAATACTTTGTCAAAATTGAACAAAACTCTAGGAATAAATCATGATCAAGGAAGATCCAATTTACATATTGATTAGTAAAAATGTTTTTGCAATTAGGCGTTGAGATGACCTAATAAGGAAAGGTTTTGCTAATTTACATGAATGGTCATTTTAAGTCTACCTGAAATTAATAACGCCAAAGGTAACACTTTAGAGCAGTAAAAGAGGGGTTCATATAAACGTGTATTAGCACAGGATAATTAAACTAACATTTGCTGCGCGGACCGTGATAGCTTTCATTTAACTCAAGGTTGCAATCTTCATGTAAAAACCAATCCCATTATATACACACATTTGTCAGTATGGGCTAAACTTTGTTAAATGCAGAAAAGACAGTTCTTTCAGTAGACTGGGTTTGTCCTTATTGGGAATTTTTTGCATACTGTCTAGATTTTACCGTGCACAGGACTCGAACTTTGGCATGTCTTCTTCAAATTCTGTTGCTCTCACCATTGAGCCAGCGTGCACCAAAATTTGGCTAGCCAAACAAAATAAGTTAAAAAATAAGTCGATGTTAGTACACTTTTTACGTCAAAGTATCATCGTTTCAAAGGAAAATTTACCTAAAATGTGAACCCGGTATTGTTGAAAATTTACTTCTTACTAGCTGAAACTATTACGTGTAGCTGAGCAGCACTGCAGCTATGCATAACACGCACTATCATCCTTAATAAGTGACATACGATATATGGCATAATTATTATTTATTAAATAAATAATTCAAAACTTGTAAGAAATAGCATTAGATGCATTTATATAGAGACAATTTTACAGAGCTTCGACTGATTTGTGCTATGAACAACTGTGTTTCAGAGGCATTTTCCAAAATAGAACTTCCCGCAGAGAGGGAAAAAATCAAACTCTAGGATAGGAGACAGAATGTGAAGACGAATTGGCAAAATAATTAAAAAGCAAATATTTGCCGTTCAACAGAAATTATCTGCGAGATCTCAGAAAATCCTCTCCTCTCTTTCAAACCACTGATATATTTAGGCGATGGTTGCTTATATTAATTTAAATTAGCCACTTGTTAGAACTGGCATAGAATCTCGAAGTATAACACACGACGAGTAAAATTGCTTGAGTGAATGCGGTATGTTTTTTACTCTAATGGATAAAGTATGGCTAATATGGACAGAAACTCTATTCGGGCAGTCAGGCCCATCATCCAATGAAACCGCAAAGAACAAAATTTTGACAATTAGCTTCCACCACTTAATGACAATTCAGTGCTTTTTTAAATGGAAAAGTAATTGAAATAACGACAATGATGAAGATTTAAAAGAAACATGTTGCGCGACAGGGAATAGATCATTTACCTGATTATCGGATGCAAACAAATCGGATCGCAACTCGATAATCAGGTAGACAATGATCAACGTTGCTAAGGTCTATTTGTACACACATACACTTCTTAACTGATGTAAACGCGCTTAGGGTCATACGTTCTGTTAAGCTACGGCAATCAATTTTTTCTATAAAACAAATCTATTTTCTTTTAGAAGGTCTGTCATTCGTAAAAAATAATAAATATAACTTATACTGTATGTATCCCGAAGATATCGTTTATTAAGAGAATGCAGACGAATGGGAACATTAAATGTGGTGCTATTTGAAAAGCTTTTGAGTAATAAGTTCACATGCAGTTTACAATACATTAACAATACATAGATTTTTACAAATCTACTTTGAAAGAATGGAAAAAAAATTAATAATCAATTATGCTGGATTTATATTTTGCACGATATTTCGTTATTAGTTTGTTGGCATTTTTAAAAAACCCCATGAACTAACGTTTCTGAATAAAATCTATACATTATATCTCAGTATCTGGCATAATTAGTATAATTACGTCTAATAGCATAACTTTTATTAGTTGTCTCTGTTTACCTAGAGTTTGAATGTGATTGGTCTTTGCGTATTTATGTGAAAAAATATAGGAATGGCGGTCATTCAATTTACTATAATGCACATATTTTGTAATCTTTATCGCTCTTATTGTTCAATATTAATTTTGTTACAAATTGCGTTCAAATATACGAAAACTTAAGACTCTACACCTAAAACATAATGGAATAAAAATAAATCAGGATCAATAGAAATATCTACAGAATAAAAGGCAATCATAGTAAATTAAAACATAATCATAGCATAAAAATTGGAATCTTAAACAAGATTTTAAGAAAATATAATATTTATAGGAAAAGGGAAATAGGTTATTGTTAGTAACAGAAGGTGTGATGCATTATCTATACAAACAGCATCTAGTGAAATTGGTAACAGACTGACAGCCATCCAAATTATTGACACACAACAAAATTTCAAACTTCAAACGGTGCGTAAATAAAAAAGATGACAAACAGTGCCGAGCCTTTCGGAAAAGGATAAAGTTTAATATGAATTAGACATAGCTTAAATTGTCTCAATACCTGAAAATAATAAATATAACGAAATTTACGAAGACAAAAGACTCAGAAGTGAATTAATAACAGACAATGTGAGCTGGCTAATAGCAAATAGCGAAGGAGTGACAGTTAATTTTTGTCTAATTTACTTTAATTTTGCGAATGTATGAACAACAAAATGATAAACAAATATGTACTAAATAAAAACGATTACCGATAAGTTACAAAAAGAAGTGAAATTATTGATAAAAAATATCATTGTGAATAATGAATTGGATCAACACACGGCCATACAATAATATAAATAGATATAGGCGCTGCCAGAGTGTATGGTATATTAAATTTACATAACCCATACAGTTGTGCATAAATCATTTAAAAATCAAGAACTCTCCAACATATTAAATGTTCACGTTTCTATCATAAATTAAGCAAATAATTCCAATTCTCAGATCCTACACAGAGGAATTCATGTCACATAGTCGGAATTTTCCGTAAAAGTAAATTATATAAAAGCCACATGTTAGTCCTGTTTGATATCATGTATATACACACCAATAAATCGATCCTCAAAGAACAGGAATGATTTAGCGATTTCCTTTTTTATTCTATAAATCAAGTTTGCGAGCTTGAATTAAACACCAATCCCACTATATTTAACCAGTCGTCGAACAACATAACAAAACTACCGCCAGCCGCAATGCACTGACGCGTTTCGACCTTCCATGATCATCATCAGAGTACGACGGCAAACTGACTATCGAGGATCAAACCGCATTGATATATGAAAGCAAACTTAGATTGCGGCTTTCAAACTTTAAAGAATTGTTACCACCACCCACGCAATCAATTATTGTTTAATTGTATTATATATATATATATATATATATATATATATATATATATATGTATTGAAAAAGCTGCAAACAATTAATGTTCGTGATTGCATAGAAATTGTGCAGCCGATATTTCCAGTCAAGTGCAATCTGTACGAGCTTACTAGGAGTGAGAGCCGCATGTCTAATTATACTCTCCATATATATGCAATGCGATTTAATCCTCGCTAGTTAGTTTGCCATCGTACTCTGATGATGATCGTGGAAATACAAAACGCGTCAACACATTCAAGTGGCAGTAGTTATGTTATGTTGTTCAACGAATTGTTAAATACGATGGGATTGGTGTTTACTTTAAGCTCGCAGACTTGATTTAAAGAATTGTTACCAACAACCGCGCAACCAATTCTTGTTTAAATGTATTTCTTACCGATCATCGGTGAAGTAAAATTTCTATTCGGAACATGAAGTTGATAAACATTGTTGGGAAATCGAGTTATTTTGTATTTAAAATGAAATTTATGAAAAGCAAGAGTTATTCTAACGGTGGAGTCCCATTCGGTTTCGATAATGTGTCTTCGTACATTAGTTGATAAAAATCTTTAAGTTATGACACCCCTAAAGATTATATTGTATCTAGATTTTTTAGTACAACAACTAGTTGGCGCTTACTGTCATATTAGAGTAGCAATGCAGGATAAGATGTTTATATTTTTCTTTATAATAAAATTTTGAAGAAGTTTTATTAGGTGTAGTGAGGCGACGACCTATAGCTTTTAACGCATTCACAAGTTCCCTTCATAGATGGCTCCGCAATGATCCAATTGATACTCGTTTCCAAATTCACGTTAAGTTCGGCCTCGTGGTAGCTGGGTGCTGATTCGTCTCCTCATTCTGCACGCTTCCACACAATTCTTACAGGCTACTGGAAATTAAATTCGATCTAATCTGGGTAGTATGACGACTTTTCGGCACCTCATTTACAGTACCATCTACAGAATTCCAGTAACATACAGTATATTGCTTACACGACCAAATTTAAGCAAAACACGAGACAACTCGTGGATACGTTAAATGTGATGATCACAAAGCACAACTAAAAACACTAACCTTAAAAAGAGTTAGTTCTTTCATTATTATGCTAGATTTTATATGTGTTTATGTGTGTATGTATTTAATTGTGTGTGTCACCTCCAGTTCAAGCTCAATGCCTGAAAATGCTTCTCCTGATCGCATAAATCCAGCTGCAATTTGTTTATCCATTAGGCCTCGTGTGTGGCCAGCTCTCTTTCGTTATTGCATTTAGTAATTACTTTGAATGCTAAGTCTGGAGAACATACGTGCGATGTTTCGACGATGTGTTGCGCAATTGCAGACGTGTATTCACCGGGCGATTTAAAACAATGTTCTCTCATTCGAGTAGTTAACCGTCTGGTCGTTCGGCCTACGTTAGTTGATCGACAACTTGCGCATGTATATTGGTAAATAATATTTGATATCGACATTAACGGCTGTTTCTCTTTGATTTCTGGTAAAGGCAAGTGTGTTACTGTAACTAACACTCGTAGTTTAGCTGCATTAAATGTGCGTGTTAATGCCTCTTAAGCTTTCTTTTGTGCTTTTCGGGAAACTGCATCCCCTTTAAATGGGATGTTCAGATAGACTGTTTTCTTTTCTGGTCCGTAATGCGTCTGTTTCTGTTTAATTCCCCTTTTAATAATTGATTCACTCAATTGTCTAGGATAGCATTTGACATAAGATCGTTAATTACTTTATTATATTCGTTTTCTTGACTAACCAATCTGTCAATTCTTGAAAAGCAGCCACGAACTGTTGATAATTAATTTTTTAAACGGCACAAAACTGCTGTAAATCAAATACTGGGCAGACCAGGTTGGATAATGGTAAATTGTTCTATTTAGTTTCTTTCTTTAAAAGAACATCGAAGAAAGACAGACGATCATCTTTCTTGTGCTCTGACGTGCTTCGTTGAAACTTTGAAGCAGTGCTCGTGATTGCGATCTATTCTTAAGGACAAGGAAAATGTCATCCACATACCGTACATATTGAGCACATTTACTTATTTCATTCCTTAATGCTATGTTCTCTAGATGCCCTAGAAAAATCTTAGCCAATCCTGAAGATAAGATGCTTTCATTAAAACGAAACCGTATGTCTTTTGTGCATAATAAGCTTGAGTAGAGTGTGACTTGGCTCCAGCCATGTTAATATGTCGTGTTCTACCGCTATGACAATAATGTCAATGGTTTCATCATTTTGAACATTTGTAAACAAAGACGTAACATCAAAAGATGCCATAATCTTGTTTTTAGCATTTATAACTTGATGTTTGTTTACAAACTCAAATAAATCGGCAACCGAATAATTACCTAGTAGTTAACGTAATAGTTCAAGTATAAGAACTAACCATTTAGCCAGTGCATGAAACGGAGAATTTACAATTGATAAAATTGTCCCCATAAGACAAAAGTTTTTGTGTTTTTGGTAATACGTACATTGTTGATGTAGATGATCCAACAGGCTTGAGCTTCTGTGCAGTGGACTCATCAATTATACCGGAATCTGTCAAGATCTTAATTTCCTTTATTACTTTGCGTACAACTTTTTCTATTTGATCTGATTTATTGTCTAGACGCGTTAGTTTTATATTGTCATTCAACACATTTACATCTTTTTATGGTAGTCAAATTTGTCCATTATAACAACGCTCTTGCCTTTATCAGCGCGAAGTATTTTGATATCTGCATTTCTGCTGATACCTTGAATCGCATTTAAATGTTGCTTTGTCAATGCATGCTGTTCTGCGCATTTTGACGATTTCAAAGTTTAAGCCTGATCAATTAATGTAGCCTTGAACCAATTGATATAATAAATACTGGTAGGCTTCGGGTCAGTTGTTTGTTCAAATAGAAATTCAAATGCTGCCTCAATATCACCATCTTATTTATTAGAAGGATTTATTCTTTAAATTCGGCCCATCGATAGTGCCTCCATTGTTAGCGGATCGATTGGTATTTTTGATAAATTAAGTTCTTGTTTATCAAGATAAATGATTATGCGTGCGTTGATAAAAAATATTTTAAATCAAGGTTGCGATCTTGATATAAACACCAGTCCCATTTCCTAACAATAATTGTCAGTAGAAACACATCACGTGCTGTTCAGAATTTGCCTCTGACTGTGTTCGAACCTGGACACGTCCTCTTTGTTGTCTGTTGCCCTAACTACTGAGCCACTCTGGGACATTCTTTCCCGAGTTCATCTAAACTTATTTTTTACAACAACTTGTTACTATACTGCGATTAGATATCACAATGCATTTACAGGCATAACAGTCTATCTGATAGATCAAGTATGTATTAGGTTTTGCGAACCTAGTAACAAATTAGTTCAGTTGTGCCCAGAAGGATAACCCAAAGGCAGCATGAACGGAAAGTATAATCTTATTCACATTCGTTTCGTGCTTACTGGCGACTCATCAGTAGGAGCCGGTATTACGCCCTTTAGCCACTATATATTTGGTAGAAGAATGTGGAATAATAGGACGGTACAATCTCCTAGACGAATGTGTAAATCTGTATTAGTGAAGCTAACATAATCTGAAGTCAACGACAATACGACTTCAATGCTAACTCACACTATATAATATATATACCGAGTCTGTAAAGGATACTAAAACTATGGCTATTGTGCTAGTAACTGATACATTTTTTGAAATCGATGAGTACCGGATACTAACACTATGGTTTCCGAGTCGGTACATGATACCAACCTGATGAATATAAATTTATGCTAAAGTTCACCCAAATTGAGAATTACAACAATTTCCGAACACCTGTTACTCAAGTTAAACCATACATTCTGGCCTTCATCGATATCAGTTAGCACATTTCTCGGTTAGCCTGACATCATTTAATTCAATATATTACAGTTAAATACTGTTTGTTGCGAAGAACTAATATATATGCAAGTATGTATTAGGTTTTGCGAAACTAGTAAAAAATAAGTTCAGTTGTGACCAGAAGGATAAACCAAAGGCAGCATGAACGGAAATTATAATCTCATTCACATTCGTTTCGTGCTTACTGGCGACTCATCAGTAGGAGCCGGTATTACGCCCTTTAACCACTATATATTTGGTAGAAGAATGTGGAATAATGGGACGGTACAATCTCCTAGACGAATGTGTAAATCTGTAATAGTGAAGCTAACATAATCTAAAGTCAACGACAATACGACTTCAATGCTAACTCACACTATATAATATATATACCGAGTCTGTAAAGGATACTAACACTATGGCTATTGTGTTAGTAACTGATACCTTTTAAATCGATGAGTACCGGATACTAACACTATGGTTTCCGAGTCGGTACATGATACCAACCTGATGGATATAAATTTATGCTAAAGTTCACCCAAATTGAGAATTACAACAATTTCCAAACACCTGTTACTTCAGTTAAACCATACACTCTGGCCTTCATCGATATCAGTTATCACATTTCGCGGTAAGCATGACATCATTCAATTCAATATATTACAGTTAAATACTGTTTGTTGCGAAGAACTAATATATATGCAAGTATGTATTAGGTTTTTGCGAACCTAGTAACAAATTAGTTCAGTTGTGACCAGAAGGATAAACCAAAGGCAGCAAGAACGGTAAGTATAATCTCATGCACATTCGTTTCGTGCTTACTGGCGACTCATCAGTAGGAGCCAGTATTACTCCCTTCAACCACTATATATTTGGGTGAGGAATCTGGGATAATAGGACGGTACAATCTTCTAGACGAATTTGTAAACCTGCAATAGTGAAGCTAACATCACATAAAGTCTACGACAATGCGACTTCAACGCTAACTCACACTATATAATATATATATACCGAGTCTGTAAAGGATACTAACACTATGGCTATTGTGTTAGTAACTGATACCTTTTTTGAAATCGATGAGTACCGGATACTAACACTATGGTTTCCGAGCCGGTACATGATACCAACCTGATGGATATAAATTTATGCTAAAGTTCACCCAAATTGAGAATTACAACAATTTCCGAACACCTGTGCCTCCAGTTAAACCATACACTCTGGCCTTCATCGATATCAGTAATCACATTTCGCGGTAAGCATGACATCATTCAATTAAATATGTTACAGTTAAATACTGTTTGTTGCGAAGAACTAATATATATGCAAGTATGTATTAGGTTTTGCGAACCTAGTAACAAATTAGTTCAGTTGTGACCAGAAGGATAAACCAAAGGCAGCATGAACCTTTACAGACTCGGTATATATATTATATAGTGTGATTTATCTATAATTAAATCGCTAAAACACACGAATGACTTTAAAGCTTGCAGACGTTCATCTTCTTTTAGATATTTGATGCACCCGTAATTTAAGAGTGAAATAACATGCTTTTATTAGGTCTCAGTTAATTTGTATGTATTGAACCCAAATTAGTTTTCTTCATGATTAGAAAACCAAAATTTGTTTAGCAAACACCTTGACAACAACTAACAGGTTGGATAATTTTTTCTTGAGAACTAACAGATGCTATTATGTATTAGGTGTTGCGCACCTCATAACAACATAGTTCGGATGAAAAGTATAATCTCGTGTACATTCGTTTCGTGCTTACTGGTGACTCATCAGTAGGAGCCCGTATTACTCCCTTTAACATCTTTATATTTTGGTGAGGAATGTGGGAAAATAGGACATATGAGTAAACCTGCAAAAGTGAAGCTAACATCATATAAAGTCTCAACAATACTACCTTGACGCTAACTCACTATATATAATATAAATACAGAGTCTGTAAGGGATACCTACATTATGGCTATTGTGTCAGTACCCGATACCAACATTATAGTACCGAAAAGGTACATGGTAATAACACCATGGTTGCCGAGTCGGTACATGGTACCAACACGATGGATTACAATGCATGCTATTGAGAATAACAACTATTTTTGAACACATGTTACTCCAGTAAATCCACACACTCTGGCCTTGATCGATATCAGTTATCAAATTACGGGTTAATCATGACATCATTCATTTAAATATATAACAGTTCGCTACTGTATGTTGTAGAGAACTAATATATATGCAATTATGTATTAGGTGTTGCGAACCTAGTAACAAATTAGTTCAATTATGACCAGAATGGTAAGCCAAAAACAGCATGAACGAAAAGTTTAATCTCGTGAACATTCGTTTCGTGCTTACTGGCGACTCATCAGTAGGCGCCGGTATTACGCCATTTAACCACAATATATTTCGGTGAGGAATGTGGGAAAATAGGACGTATTGTCCTATTGTACTGAATGTGAAATTCTGCAGCTGTTACAGGCTGACCTCTGCATTCTGATGAGCACATTCGGCAGATAGTTATTGCTTATTGGCTTTCATCCGGAGACTATATACAACATTGAGTTCACTCTATCGTCATTCTTTTCTGCGATTTCGAATGTACACATTATCAACTATTTTGTCCAGTTTTACACAAAATTCTACTTGAATGTTCATCGGAGCATGTAAAACGTCTTAACCAGACTCTGATAGACCCCAGTCAGTCAAATTGAAAACGTATTGGTAAAAATTTAGGCCACACAAAAAAAATGAAGTCGAACAATATGAAATCTCAGATTAATCAGAATGACCACAGCGGTTATGTAAATGACGTTCATTCTTTTACGTAGAAATGTGCAGAAACGCCATGACAAGTGAAGAATAAGAAAATAGATGACGCTAACCTAGGAGTATTACTATAGAATTTACGTCTTTATACACCAAATAGAGCCTAGCCAAATCTGATTCGGTCAAGTGGTTATTTTTGTCTTTTCATATGGTCTACGTGTTTCCTGATCATTTTTGCAGCAAATTATAACTTAGTTTATATTTTATTTAAATTATTTACCAATATATCTGTACAAGACTTGCCTCCATGTTCTCATTTTTAATGTAATTTTCATATTTATTTGCAAAATAGTCCTACAAATTGTGAAGTTTTTTAGTGTTCTTAAAATTAATTGTGGACGAAACCATGTTAAAATTCAGTGTTTTGATAAAATTGAGCTCTCATGACATGACAATTTTAGACAAAACTCAGAAATGATTGTTTTACAAAGATTTTACATCGATTCTATATTACAAAATTAACTCTGCTTCAAGGTAAATTTAAAATCGATTTCCGTGTTACGCTAGAAATTATTCACTTTATCATAAAAATTGTTCAAACAAACAGTAATGCTTACAACTCTCGATTTGTCACCATTTATCTAATTGCTAGAAGTTATTGTCCAACAGTTAATCAAGATTATTACCTGATCTGTGTTTTGACTAACACACGAAGTTATACGGTAGTTTTCTTTTTTCAACAAAATATTTCGGCTAACTTTATCGGCAGCCTTCTTCAGTTGGTTCATTCTCATTGGTTTAAAAACAGATATTTAAAAAAAATGTAAACTACTGGATAACTTCGTATTTTTAGGATGCCTTCTTCATAAGTTTTGTTTTTAAACTAGTGAGAACGAACCAACTGAAGAAGGCTGTCGATAAAGGAAGCCGAAATATTTTGTTTAAAAAAGAAAACTGCTGGATAACTTTGTGTGTTAGTCAAAACACTGATCATGTAATTTCGATTTATCCAGTTTCGCAAAAAATGTTTTACTGTTGAGTTAATAAAGACATTGTAATGTCCAATTTGAGCAAAACTCATGTTAGAAAAAGAGGCAAACTTACAAGCCAGCCCATCGACTATAGGGAAGATTCAATTCGATTATTTCTTTCTCCAACTTTCGAATCGCTTCCGTTTCATGTCGCGTATGTTCACTCGCGGCAATTCGTCGATCACGTTCCCCAAAGTCATCATAGCTCAGATCATCTCTCAACGAGTTGTTGTTTTGCTCACCAGTTTCGGTGCTTTTTTCTTTCCGAACAAAATAGGAAATTCAAATATACTTTGTTCAGAAAACTTGCGTCTACCATTTTCGAATTAAATGGAGATAGAATATGAAAATTTTATAAATTAAATCCAACTGACGGGCAAACACAACGCAGCCGAATTGGACAAGATAGAAATGCACTTAGTTGTCACACTCCTCTGCTTTTTGTAGTTTAAAAATTGATTTTTCCTATTAATGCGTACTGGCAATGGTTAGAAATGCAACTTCTATGCTGTTTTCTATAAAGGTGTATGTAACGCAACTGGCATAACGGAAAGGAGGCATTTTGAGATATCCTGGCCAACTAAAAATGCGCAATACGAATAATTAATCGTGAATGGTGATAAATAGGACCGTTTCTACACACTTCATTCGATGCGGGTGATCTTTTAAACTTGTAAAACGTCGCTGGCGGTCACATGACTATCTAAAAACCTTTTATGACTGCGTTTATGTTCTTCAAGGTGACGATGAAACGGAGAATTGGCATGGCTTTGACCTAGAATGCACGTACGTCCTCACCAATTTGTTGCGAATCCCCGTTTGACCAGACTCTCTGACACCGTCCTGACAAGTCAAAACTGAATTACTTGGAAAAAAACTAGCTCTTTATATACACGTGACTGCAAAACGCCACGCTTTCAGGTTTAAATTTAATGTATGACCAATTGAATACAGCCGATATTTTAAATCTTAAGAAATTTTGTGTAATAAATGGTGATGGTATAATATTTGTCTAAAAAATTGTAAATTTGGGAAATTATCAAATATTAGAGGATAAGGCGAGACAAACATTTATCTCTCCTGATATAGTCATCAAGAAAACAATACTAAAATATGCTTAACCTAAGGTTACACCTGATCTTCATTGCTGGATAACACAAGAAATTAAAAATTAAAATTATTAAAAAATCTCATAACTGATTTCTGTTTCTATTTGACCTCTCTCTTACTCACAATATCTACAGGAACATGACGTAAGATATACAAAACAAATTAATATTAATAAACATGAAATATTAAACATATTTATGCTCGTACGTTTCTACAGTTCCGCTCTGGGCAAGTAAACATCAAAAGATATTAACAAATAGAAACGTGAGAAAACTGAGCAGTGAATAACTTTCATCGCTTTTTGCTAAATTGAAAATACTGCGACGGACATGTCCGCAAGTCTTCTTTAATTCATTTAAAATTACTCCAAAAGGTAGCTATTTTCATCTGAAAATAGGTAGGGTATAACTAAGTATTCTATGGTGAATGCTGCAAAATGTAAATGTTCGTGACTGTATAGAAATGGTGCAGCCGACATCTCCAGTCGAGTACAATGTATGCGAGACTACTAGAGGTGAGAGCCGCATATCTGATTCTTCATACTTTATTTAAAAACTAAGGTTTGATCCTCGTTAGTTAGTTTGACGTCATTCTCTGTTGATGAGCATGGGAGGTAGAAACGCGTCAGTACGTGAGACGGACTGTAGTTTAGCTATGAATTGCGACTGGTTATATGCAATGGTATTGTTGTTAATATCAAGTCTAAAAGCAGGATTTCAAGAACTGCTACAACCTACAGCCCAATCAATATTCGTTTATTTCAATTATGACTATAAGAATAAATCAAAGACAACATGAACGGAAAGTATAAATTTGTGAACATTAATTTCGTGCTTCATGTCACGAAATACTTTCCGTTCATGCTGTCTTTGGTTATCCATTTGGTTACAATTAAACTAATTTGTTATTAGGTGCGCAACACCTAATACATAATTGCCACAAACAGTATCTAGCTCGTGTATTTGTACAACTAATATAACTGTTTCAAAAATAACAAAATCAGTCATGGTCGTGACTGCTTAGACATTGTGCGGTCGTTATCGAATATGAAATACAATGTGAGCGGTGCAGATGTGAGATTCCATAACTTATCTACAAATTGCGGTTTGATCCTCGTCAGTCAGTTTTGCGTCGAACTCTGATGATGAACATTTGAGGTCGAAACACGTCAGTATTTGTGCTTGGCGCTAGAAAAACTTTATTGTGCAGCTGGTTAGAAGCAGTAAGATTGGTCTCTACCTCAAGCTCGCAAATTTGATTTAAAGTAATTTTATCACCGCCCACACAATCATTACGTATGATTGAAGGAGTGAGCTCTATGTTGATCAACTGGTTAGATATATTACAATTGATGTTTTTCTCAAATTAGATGTAAAAAAATGTTATTAAATCCCGCGCAGTGACCGATAATTGAATTGTATAACTGATATAACTGTAGTAAAAGCTAAAAAAATCATGTTCGACACCGCATAGAAATTGTGCGGCCGACATCTTCGGTCAAGATAAATGATTGCACGCCTACTAAGGATGAGAGCTAAGTTCCCGAGCTTCCACAATTTCTTATGAATTTCGAGTTGATCTACAGTAGCCAGTGTGCCGTCGTGCTGTAATGATGATCAAAGAAGGTCGACATGCATCAGTAAGTGTGATTGACGAAAGGAGTTAGCTTTGTGGAATTGGTTAGATATAATTGGATTGGTGTCTATCTGAAACACGTAAAAGTGATTCGGAGAATATTTTTCATCCCCCATGCAATCGATGATTGTTCAATTGTATAACTAACATATTTGTGACTAAGAAGACGAGAACACTCAAGATTATGACTGCATGAGATTTTTTGGCCGACATATCCCGTCAAGTAGAATTTGGGCAAAACGAAGGGCGAGAGCCGTATATATGGCATTTCATAACTGATATATGAATCATGGTTTTATCCTCGCTAGTCTGTCTATCGTGATGCTCTGATAATTATCATCGAAGGCCGAAATGTGTACGCACGTGAGACAGATGGTATGCAGAAATAGATTTAGCAAGGATTAGGAGGAATATTGCATCGTCCATACTTCTAAAGGCAGTGTCGGATATGTCTGTTAGGCATGTCCTGTTTATATTTAAAGAAAGCAAACCACGAAATGATTAAGCGTCATTATCGCTGTTTTAATTATGAATTTATTTTTATCGTTGAGTTATCTCATGCTACTCTGACCACGTATACTTGAGATTTTGAGCATAATGCCGACCCATGTTGACGGGACGCCGGTAAGCACAAAAGCATGAAAACATGAGACTACACCCTTTGTTTGTACGAAATATTGCATACCTTCCAGGCCCGACATTTTCTAACTTATTACTAGGTGCGCAATGTCTAATATACAAATACTAGTTTTAAGCAAAAGATGTTGCGCGGCAGCGAATAGATTATTTACCTGGCCTTTTTCGCACACATCAAGGTGTTAGCATCCACTGTCATCAATTTTACTCCGAATAATCCGGCTAACGGGTTCGGTAGCCTGTTTAAACGGAAAGCATATCCCACAAGCAGTTTTTATATCATTAAGCCAAGTCTTGACTTAATGATTGTCAAAAAACCATAGAAGAAGCATTAAAGCACGATTGATAATATGCAGCCAATAAATGCCTAAATTTATGCATAAACTAATAAGTAACAAGTAATTCGTTAATTCGTATTAAACGGGGAGCATAGGAGAATGTCAGCAATCAGAATTGACTTTATTCTCCACAATCGAATAATTGATATACATGCAGAATCGAACTTGATGAATGTTGTAGGTAGACGATTATTGATTGTGCGGGCGGTGACAGCATTTATTAACATAAAAGTTGGAAGCTCGATTGAAGTAGTTGTCAAATGTTACACAACGTCTAATACACAGATGCAAATATTTTAATTATACGCAACGAAAGGAGGCACGCAATCAGCGTTTTGTTTTAACACCTTTCTGTAAACATACCTGTCGCCGGCGTTATTATCGTGTGTTGCTTTTGTGTTCTTTTTCGCTTCCGCTGCGCCCGCCTTTGTTGGCGTTCTAATGCTCTTCGCTTCCGTTGCGCCTCCATTAGACTAACCTCTTTGTGCGCGATTGTCTCGGTGTTTTGAGCGGGCCGCCGACGATTTACCGTGTTCAGGCAACCACGTAACCATGCAAGCAACGCACGCCGATTTCCTAACCACTTGCATCGAGCCGCTGCGTCGGACAAATACTTGCGCCGATTTACCATCGACTTAAGCATGTTGCGCCAGGCCAGCGATAAATTGTCACTTTCTGACTCGAGACGAATACGCCAATTGCTAGCATAGCATGGCAATATTCTGGTCCCAACATTAAGAATCCAATCAACCTGCGAATGAAAATCGACAATTATTTTAATTAAAATCCACAATTATATGCTTTTACCACAAGAAGCCAATGAAAAAAATTGGAATAAAACAAAATACTAATATAAGTTAAATGAAAATTTGAATTACTGTAAAGTCATGCAATTACTATGAAGGGAAAATGAATGAAGATAAAGAAATATGAAAAAACAGGTAAAATTGCAGCCGAAATTTAAAAGATGTTAAAGTAAGAAACATTTAACGCAAATCAAGAAAAAAGGACCGATTAAAGAGTTTGTCGTTTTTTTGGATGAATACGGGAATATGCCTATTGATTAATTATAAATAGTTATCAAAATTAATTAATTAAAAACGAAGAATTGTGTAAATTTGAATTGTTTCCCGTCATTTAAGAAAGTACAGCTCAAGAAAATAAAACTATTTATTTGCTCTTTCTTTAAATCAAATTTGTCAGCTTGCGATTAACACCAATATCATTTTATTTAACCAGTCGTCGAACAACATAGCAAAATTACTGTTGTTCGACGAAAGGTTAAATACAATGGAATTGGTGTTTATATCAAGCTGGAAAACTTGATGTCAATAATTGTTAGAACAATCCGCGCAATCATTGTATCTTTAATTTCTTTAATTGCTCTTTTCATAACGGGTTGGATTGATTAGAACCTCGAAGTTATATCAAAATTCATTATTATTAGGCAAAGGATACACTCAGCTACAATTATAATTCAAAACAATTCTACTCTACTTTGTAAACAAATAGAGAGGATAGGTCTTTGGCGTATTAATCATTGTAGCAACTGTCTGCTTAAATTCGCCACAGTAAGTTAATGCATTTTAGAATCAGACGGAAGTAAGTACTTCCCTACTATTACTTTTTTTCCGATTCATCGTAGAACTGTGCACGCATACCCCGATTTATATGAAATAAGTAATTTTGTATGAATAAATCTTTCGAACTTCAAGTAAAAACGATTCCCTTTGTTTTTTAATATTATCATAATTTTTTACAATTATTATTTATTATTATTATTATTATTATTATTATTATCATTATTATTATTATTATTATTAATAATTTTATGCTAATTTATAATCATTTACAGAATTATCTAAACTATAATGATTTTAATGATACTATTGAATAAATTTGGAATTAAAAAGCTAGCTAATTGTATATTGACAGGATTGAAGAAAGCATTAATGGTTTGCGTCTTTCTACCTCAATAGATATTTGATAATTACTATAAAACATCACAGCAGCTTACATAGAAATATTTACTTACTTGGCCGTGTATAATGTGTACGTTCTTTTCAAACAGCTCATGAGTTCTTCGTTGTGACATGACAGAATGGTAGTCTTTCCCGATTGGAATGAACATCTCGGAAGACTTCTCTTGGAGACTCAGCATTATCTCCTGTAAGCAAATGAGTATTTAGCAAAGTTAGACATATCTACAACCATAAAATGCTACGGAATCGAGACATCAATTAAAATAATATACCGCACAATAGTCTATAGGTAAATATAAAAAAAGCGTACCTAAACCAGTGTTTATTTTACTTGAACTTACTCGATGAAGTATCATACGAGTAGTCTTCTAGCATTCCAAAATGTCCAAAATCCAATAAATAATGTACAATTTCAGAATTATTGCTTACATTCATTCATATAAATGTTGTTTTGTTTATGATAACGGATATCAGCCGATGTTGACTGTTCTGCCAAAAACCGAGTGAAAGCAACATAAATGAGTATACGTGGTTATTCCTTAGTTTTGATTTGGCTATTCTGTGTATAAACTGCGTAAAACGAGAAATATTTCTTATTTGATATTAAAAGTCATTCCCAAAATAATCTATAGAACAAAGTTTGAAATGGCTATTCTTTTTTGCAAAGCCTCGGTTTTACGTGTATTTTTAGTTTGTTTTTAACAATATTTTGGTTGACAATGGGGGAGGGATTTTATTATATGCCTTATTTCTATTTGATAACCAGACGCAATCTTGTAAGGCGCTATTCCATACTGCATCATAGAAAGAAGCATAAAATGCACAAAAGTTTGTAATAACGAACACACAATCACAAGTGCACTCGTCAAATTATTCAAAGTTAATTTTTAATTTGGTTTAGTGTTAAATTTATATGCGGAGATATAAAATCTCAACAGTAAAACCTATGTTTTTGTATAGAACATAAATCGTCTTGAACTATTAGACAAATAACGTATGAAATTTATCTTATTATATTGTAACAAGAGTACAATAGAGGACAGAATGTTCTGTTTTATCTGTTTTCAAAGTTGTTACTTTAAAAGATGAAAATTTGCAAAACTGGATTTATCAAAATGACATTATTTGTTTTGTAACTAACTAAGTCTGAGTTCCTGGCGCTTTGTTCATTGAATATATTTCAGGTGCAGCTGACGGCCTCCTTCCTTCGGTTCACAGCGCACAACAAGCTTCAAAAACCAAACTTTTGAATCAATTGAGATATTTACTCCAGGCATTCCATATCTCGGAGTGACCTTTCACTAGATATATCTGTGTGTCACGTGTGTGTTTGTCCATAACTGCTCTGTTCATCCAATTATGCGAAACTAGATTGGCTGGAAAATATATTGGGATACCTTTTCCTAATGCGACCATTTTAGATCTTTCTAGCACTTATGGATAAAATTACACCAAGCAGAGTCTCTTTGTACAATTGACAAATAACATACGAAACATTTCTCGTGAAATTGTAAATGCACTGCAATAGAGGATAGAGTATTCAGCTTTTTGCAGCTTTTAAAATTAACGAGTTTTGTTCTTGGATAAATCTTGCCGTCAGTTGGTAGATATCAGTTATAAGCCAACCAGACAAGCTACAGCTTTCTAACCCGATGAACAGATGAGATTTTTTCCGTGCTCATAACGTAATAGACACACCAAATCTAACATAAAATTCCTATTGGTAAAATTATAAACTAAAATTTGTATAAGGTATAAAAAGTTACTCATCAAGTAGACCAGTTTCGTTCTTATTCGGAACAAGTTGAGTAATTTCAAGAATTTTCTGTGATCGGGGCTCGAACCGTGGCACGTTATATTATAGGACTTATACGCATCCACTGCGCTACAACTGTAATTAAATATGAACAATTTTCAAATATACAACAAATAACGCTTTTGTACACCTTAACATTAGGTGGAGCACATTTAGCATTTCTTTCGATGGAAAGTTCTGACTAAACAATTCGATCCATTGTTATAGAACAATTAAAACGCCACCTGTGGAATTGACACTGAATTGAAGTGTTAAGGAAATATTTCGATTATTTATTTATTTTCGTTGTGTGTTTTGTCAATATGTATAATATGATAACGATTATAGAGATGTCTTGGTTTTAAAAAAAAGTGGTTTAAATTTATCTAGAACATGCATTCAATGGTACAGTATTTCCGATCAACTCCACGTCCTGAAATAGGTTATAATTTAAGTTATTGATGCGACTCAAAAAGGGCAGTGAAGTTTTTTCTATATGAAAAATTTCAATATTTTAATAGAATTCAATAAAGCAGTGAGGTAACAAGACATTAGTTGTGAAGAAACAGCAATCAATTAGGATTTAAAGAATTTTAATCATCAAGAATTTCTAAAGAATAACTAAACATTCGATCAGTAAAGCTATAAAGAAAAAACCTTTTAAAAATTACGCTTCGTCATACTAAATTTAGACTCTTTACATAAAAATAAAATAAAATTTATTTTCAAAATATTTTATCGCCTGCTAAAATGTTTACAAAGAGGAGGTTTCATTTGATTAGACTTATTCAATAATTTGTTGCAAGCAAATAAGTATTCTTTTTTTTGCCGGTGTCGCATACAAAATGAATGTCTGATCAGGTTAAGTTAATACATGGTTCGTTGTCCAAATGCCTCGTACTTTATACTAGGAATATTAATACAAAAATATACTCCTCAGCGATGTTTCTATTCTAATTTGACAACTCGTCAATATTAATCAGCAGATTTTGTAAAACGTTCACTGAGGTTAATTTAATTAATTATTGAATACACATTCGAATAAAATTAAGGGGCATATGGAAAAGTAGGGGATCCCAATGATGATTCAACAGTAAGCCTGAAATACATGTGAAAATGAAATTATACCTTTCGTTCATTCTGACATTGGTAGATCTTTCTGATACTATTTGAATTAATTTGTTACTATGTCCGCAATTCCTAAAACAAGCACGAAAAATTATTTATCCCAAATCTATATTTGCTGACTTTTTACATTCCTTTCGTTCATTTATCTGCAGAGTGATGCTGAGGTAACTAATAATTATTGCAATTTAATGTTTCTTATCATTTATTGCGTAACAAAACCCGCAAACATCAGCCTGGTTTTAATGTTAGTTTCCCAGCTTTGTAGTTATTCATACATTTATAGATAAAATCTACGAGTATTTATTTCAGTTAATAAAGCGTAAACTATATGGTTGATTAAATGCCGATGATTTGGCCTATTCAAAGCCACTCACAGGTATATGGTTTGTATTTAAGTTGCAACATTGCGAAATATACCTTTTGCAACAAAAGTACTTTATTTAAATGTAAATACGAAGCAAATTTTTGTGAAAGTTATGCATCCTTCAATTTTCAAATGTGATGTTGTTTTTTATTATACAATTTTGGTAAACTTATATAAGTATTTCATTATGCTGTGCCATAAATAGTGTGAACGTTAAATTTGCGACCTTCCTCACTGGCTGCCTTCGTTGGATATACACTCATTTAGTCAAAAAATTAATAAGAGCACAATACAAACTGACGAAATGACGAAATAAAAGTCCTGTGTCAAACTTATATATATATATATATATATATATATATATATATATATATATATATATATATATATATATGTAGTTAATTTATTCGTCTGCAAGTAGAGCCATATGTGCAAACTTGTATAAAGACGAATACTCATACATGAAATATCGCCTATACACACATTATAGTACCGAACTTCTGTGAACGGAATACTTTACGGATAAGCTCCTCACAATTAAGTAGGCTTTTGAACTTATTAAAAAATTGTTCAAACAGAAATGAAGCAAGTTTTTTTAAAATAGTCCATTTAAAAGGGATTTTAATGTCTTCATCAGAAATAGGTATTAGATGCGGGTTTAACATGCAAATCGAATGCAGCTAACATGCATATGAGATAAAAGATGGAACAGTTACTTGAGGCAGTATTTAGAAATAAACAGGTGTTTGTGTTACTGTTAAATATTATTTGTCAATATACATGTGCCAGATGTCGATAAACTTAATTAGAGCGATCGATTAAGTATCAATGTAAATTATAAGCATGGTGAATACAAGTATGCAATTGCGCAACATATTATTGCGGCCTTTTACATAAATATACCATATATTAACCTCAATTTACCTACAAAATACAATAAATGTAACGAGTTAACATTTTGTAGAGCACATTGCATGACTAGAATGCAACTGAGCTTGCGTTATCAAAAAAGCTTGTACATGAACTGGATTTGAGCTGGAGGAGATAGAATAAAAGAGAGAACGTTTCCATACTTCACAATCTCTCCTCATTCGAATAATTAAAGACGTGCAAACATAGTATTCCGCTGAGATTAATTGTATCAATGACAAATACCACAACGCATGAATTGGCGAAACGGTTGGCTAACCTATTAAATCCGGTGAGGGATCACCTATTTGTGTATAGTCTGAAAATTTCCTTTGAATTTATTACGAAAGTACACAAATTTAACGTTATAAATGATTTCTTGTATTCGATTGATGTTGGCTCGTTATTTACTTACGTTACTTTAAAGGAAACCGTTAAGATTGAATATAATTTTTTTCCGGGATTATTCTCCAAATCTTGAACAGAATAAAAAGGAATTAAAAGGATTGTTGTTCTTATTAACTTCAGTTATTCCATTTGTTTTTAATTGTCTATCACAAGAAGTCAAATGCAGTAGAAGATTAAATTCACGCTTGTCGGAACATGTACAAACCTAGTTTTTGCAGATTAAAATTGGTGCTGCATGTACGTCTTCAATTAAATATTTCAATTCTTGTAAAAATTGCGACCTAACAACAAAGCGATTCTTAACTTTAACAAAATTTAAGTGTTTTGGCTTGTTTCCCTATTTGGAAACAATTTAGATAAATCTACGTTTTCCAGAACTGTGCAAGCAAAAACAATATTTCGCTGCACTGGCACTATCTCATGTAAACCTGTGCTAAGATATTTAATCGAAGCTTGGTTGTGCGTGCGGTGATAACAATTGTTAAAATCAAGGTTGCGATCTTGATAAAAGCACCTGACCCATTATTTACATATATATATTTATATGTCAGTATAAACCAAGTATTGTACATAAATTATAGAATGGACAGTTCATCCAGTACACCGGTTACGTCCTTATTGGAAACTCATTTCATACTCGGCAAATTCTGGCCGGTATGTGATGAGTTCTCAATAAGGACGAAACCGGTCTACTGGATGAATTACCTTCACACCATACAATTCTTAGTTTATACTGACATATGTAAGTAATTAATGGGTCAGATGCTTATATCAAGACCGCAACCTTGATTATAATAATAGTTATCACCACCCGCGCAACCAATGTTCG
>JAQBSW010002953.1:0-92361 GCA_029291075.1 Eudiplozoon nipponicum
CAAGTTACATTAGTTAGTATATAACTGAAAATTGTGTGTAGTGTAGTGTGCGGCAGGATAGCTCAGTGGTTAGAGCACCAGATTCCGAAAGCAGACGTGCCCAGGTTCGTATCCTGTCCGCGGCAAATTCTGGCCAGTACTTGATGAGTTCCCAATAAGGACGAAACCGGTCTACTGGATGAATTGCCTTTTCTACACTATACAATTCTTGGTTTATACTGACATATGTAAGTAATTAATGGGTCAGGTGTTTATATCAAGACCGCAACCTTGATTATAATAATTGTTATCACCACCCGCACAACCAATGTTCGTTTAATTATATAAATGTTCATTTCAATACCATTTTCCCATGTAATGTGGTGTCTGTTCAGTAATGACAGATTGGGCATGGTTAGTTGGAACTTTTGGTCTAAATGGATGCCATATGAGCTCCACCTAAAGGAAAAATTGACTAACCAAGTTACATTAGTTATGTATATAACTGAAAATTGTGTGTAGTGTAGTGTGCGGCAGGATAGCTCAGTGGTTAGAGCACCAGATTCCGAAGCAGACGTGCCCAGGTTCGTATCCTGTCCGCGGCAAATTCTGGCCAGTACTTGATGAGTTCCCCATAAGGACGAAACCGGTCTTCTGGATGAATTGCCTTTTCTACACTATACAATTCTTAGTTTATACTGACATATGTAAGAAATTAATGGGTCAGGTGTTTATATCAAGACCGCAACCTTGATTATAATAATTGTTATCACCACCCGCGCAACCAATGTTCGTTTAATTATATAAATGTTCATTTCAATACCACTTCCCCATGTAATGTGGTGTCTGTTCAGTAATGACAGATTGGGCATGGTTAGTTGGAACTTTCGGTCTAAATGGATGCCATATGAGCTCCACCTAAAGGAAAAATTGACTAACCAAGTTACATTAGTTAGTATATAACTGAAAATTTTGTGTAGTGTAGTGTGCGGCAGGATAGCTCAGTGGTTAGAGCACCAGATTCCGAAGCAGACGTGCCCAGGTTCGTATCCTGTCCGCGGCAAATTCTGGCCAGTACTTGATGAGTTCCCATTAAGGACGAAACCGGTCTACTGGATGAATTGCCTTTTCTACACTATACAATTCTTAGTTTATACTGACATATGTAAGAAATTAATGGGTCAGGTGTTTATATCAAGACCGCAACCTTGATTATAATAATTGTTATCACCACCCGCGCAACCAATGTTCGTTTAATTATATAAATGTTCATTTCAATACCACTTCCCCATGTAATGTGGTGTCTGTTCAGTAATGACAGATTGGGCATGGTTAGTTGGAACTTTGGGTCTAAATGGATGCCATATGAGCTCCACCTAAAGGAAAAATTGACTAACCAAGTTACATTAGTTAGTATATAACTGAAAATTGTGTGTAGTGTAGTGTGCGGCAGGATAGCTCAGTGGTTAGAGCACCAGATTCCGAAGCAGACGTGCCCAGGTTCGCATCCTGTCCGCGGCAAATTCTGGCCAGTACTTGATGAGTTCCCAATAAGGACGAAACCGGTCTACTGGATGAATTGCCTTTTCTACACTATACAATTCTTAGTTTATACTGACATATGTAAGTAATTAATGGGTCAGGTGTTTATATCAAGACCGCAACCTTGATTATAATAATTGTTATCACCACCCGCGCAACCAATGTTCGTTTAATTATATAAATGTTCATTTCAATACCACTTCCCCATGTAATGTGGTGTCTGTTGAGTAATGACAGATTGGGCATGGTTAGTTGGAACTTTGGGTCTAAATGGATGCCATATGAGCTCCACCTAAAGGAAAAATTGACTAACCAAGTTACATTAGTTAGTATATAACTGAAAATTGTGTGTAGTGTAGTGTGCGGCAGGATAGCTCAGTGGTTAGAGCACCAGATTCCGAAGCAGACGTGCCCAGGTTCGTATCCTGTCCGCGGCAAATTCTGGCCAGTACTTGATGAGTTCCCAATAAGGACGAAACCGGTCTACTGGATGAATTGCCTTTTCTACACTATACAATTCTTAGTTTATACTGACATATGTAAGAAATTAATGTGTCAGGTGTTTATATCAAGACCGCAACCTTGATTATAATAATTGTTATCACCACCCGCGCAACCAATGTTCGTTTAATTATATAAATGGTCATTTCAATACCACTTTCCCATGTAATGTGGTGTCTGTTCAGTAATGACAGATTGGGCATGGTTATTTGGAACTTTGGGTCTAAATGGATGCCATATGAGCTCCACCTAAAGGAAAAATTGACTAACCAAGTTACATTAGTTAGTATATTACTGAAAATTGTGTGTAGTGTAGTGTGCGGCAGGATAGCTCAGTGGTTAGAGCACCAGATTCCGAAGCAGACGTGCCCAGGTTCGTATCCTGTCCGCGGCAAATTCTGGCCAGTACTTGATGAGTTCCCAATAAGGACCAAACCGGTGTACTGGATGAATTGCCTTTTCTACACTATACAATTCTTAGTTTATACTGACATATGTAAGTAATTAATGGGTCAGGTGTTTATATCAAGACCGCAACCTTGATTATAATAATTGTTATCACCACCCGCGCAACCAATGTTCGTTTAATTATATAAATGTTCATTTCAATACCACTTCCCCATGTAATATGGTGTCTGTTCAGTAATGACAGATTGGGCATGGTTAGTTGGAACTTTGGGTCTAAATGGATGCCATATGAGCTCCACCTAAAGGAAAAATTGACTAACCAAGTTACATTAGTTAGTATATAACTGAAAATTGTGTGTAGTGTAGTGTGCGGCAGGATAGCTCAGTGGTTAGAGCACCAGATTCCGAAGCAGACGTGCCCAGGTTCGTATCCTGTCCGCGGCAAATTCTGGCCAGTACTTGATGAGTTCCCAATAAGGACGAAACCGGTCTACTGGATGAATTGCCTTTTCTACACTATACAATTCTTAGTTTATACTGACATATGTAAGTAATTAATGGGTCAGGTGTTTATATCAAGACCGCAACCTTGATTATAATAATTGTTATCACCACCCGCGCAACCAATGTTCGTTTAATTATATAAATGTTCATTTCAATACCACTTCCCCATGTAATGTGGCGTCTGTTCAGTAATGACAGATTGGGCATGGTTAGTTGGAACTTTGGGTCTAAATGGATGCCATATGAGCTCCGCCTAAAGGAAAAATTGACTAACCAAGTTACATTAGTTAGTATATAACTGAAAAATTGTGTGTAGTGTAGTGTGCGGCAGGATAGCTCAGTGGTTAGAGCACCAGATTCCGAAGCAGACGTGCCCAGGTTCGTATCCTGTCCGCGGCAAATTCTGGCCAGTACCTGGTGAGTTCCCAATAAGGACGAAACCGGTCTACTGGATGAATTGCCTTTTCTACACTATCCAATTCTTAGTTTATACTGACATATGTAAGTAATTAATGGGTCAGGTGTTTATATCAAGACCGCAACCTTGATTATAATATTTGTTATCACCACCCGCGCAACCAATGTTCGTTTAATTATATAAATGTTCATTTCAATACCACTTCCCCATGTAATGTGGTGTCTGTTCAGTAATGACAGATTGGGCATGGTTGGTTGGAACTTTGGGTCTAAATGGATGCCATATGAGCTGCACCTAAAGGAAAAATTGACTAACCAAGTTACATTAGTTAGTATATAACTGAAAATTGTGTGTAGTGTAGTGTGCGGCAGGATAGCTCAGTGGTTGGAGCACCAGATTCCGAAGCAGACGTGCCCAGGTTCGTATCCTGTCCGCGGCAAATTCTGGCCAGTACTTGATGAGTTCCCAATAAGGACGAAACCGGTCTACAGGATGAATTGCCTTTTCTACACTATACAATTCTTAGTTTATACTGACATATGTAAGTAATTAATGGGTCAGGTGTTTATATCAAGACCGCAACCTTGATTATAATAAACTTTCATTATGTTTATTTTCATGATGCTGTGATTAATGATGTGTTTGAGATTAAACTTATGCAAGAAATAAAGGATTTAGGCATAACTATTTAATGTACAGCTTCTGATGGGAGACATATTGAAATTATAGTAGGCAGTGCCAAGAAAAGACGGGAACTAATAAATCGAAATATCTTATCGAATGACATAAAACTTAAAATGTATATAATATGGATTAGACCGATACTAGATTATGCTCTCGCTACTTGGAATCCATTATAAAAGCTTTGTCCAATAAGATAGAAGCTGTACAAAGAAAAGTTGTGAAACAAATTAGTCCTATCTCCTGCACTATATACGCCTCTAGATTACAGTTTGTGTCATTGCAATCTTTGTGGTTTCGGAGGATGTGCAATTGCATAAAAGTTTTCCATTTGAACCAGTGGACTGGTGTCTATATGACTCCGATAAGAAAGAGTCATGAAGTTGGAACTAGATCTGGACATTTGGCAATATCTCCTCTTTTGGTGGGGAATGTAGCGAGCAAGTTATTCTCTTTCTCGAAAATCTACAAAATTTATAACCAATTTCCAAAGGGGCTTAGAGAAATGCCTCCGTCTAAGATGTATTTTAAATTTTTATCTACTGAACTAGAAAAAGTCTACAATCCTGCTGATATTTTTAATTTTGATTATGATAATACTTTCTGATGGTTGAATAAAAGACAAGGCTAATTGTTATCAGCAGCATAACTTGAGATTCAATCTCCAAGTTTTGTATTATTAAAATTGAAATGTTATGCATTATTGCATCATGTTAATCAACAATACATACAACCAATCGCTAGTCATGGTTCCCATTCTTTTACATAATGTTACACTCGAATTATACCTTAAATATTCCTATTTTTGATGAATAAGCTATCACTCTTTACAGCCGAAATTTCTTATGTTGATATATTGTACAGTACAACTTGTAAGACTTACTTTTCTAAATGAGACTAATTGCACATATTTATGTGATTTGATATCTTTTTACATTGTACATTTTCCAATTTTATTATTTGATGGAACATGTGTGGTTTGAATCCAAATAAAGATATTCTATTCTAGTCGGCAGTAGTCACTCGAGGCCAGCCCATATCCGATCCGGTGTTCCCCAGGGCTCCGTACTTGGTCCCATTCTCTTCAACCTTACGCTCGTGCACATACAGATTGAAGACAACTTTTTCAATCAGTTCAAATATGCGGATGACATGGTTATCGTATTCAGTAACCCCACAGCATCCAACCCCTCCTTACCCCTTATATCGGAGCTCCTATCCTCGCTCCACTCGCAGCTCAGCAGAATCGGCCTCAAACTAAATCCCACCAAAACTCGCCTAATGAAACTCTCCTCTGATCCATTCTGCTCTATCCCGGTTGCCAACTACCCCCTTGATATAGAAATAATAGATTCGGCCAAACATCTTGGCATTCACTTCTCAAAATCCCTAGACTTTTCCCTACACCTTACACACACTACTTCCAAACTCTTCAAATGGGCCCGTCTGATCTGTTTTAAGACTAAAAATCCCACTCTCCAACTCACGTTATTCAAGGTCTACGTTCTGCCCCTCATTTCCTACGCCAGCGAATTCTACTGTCCTCTCACCCTCGCCTCCTCCTATACTATTGAACAGGTATCCTCCCGATTTCTAAAGCGAGTCTTCCCGAAATGCCAAAACTATAGGGAACGCCTTCTCCTGGCAAACCTTCTTCCGCTTTGGTTCACCCGTCACCTTCGCGTCATTTCTTTTATCCACAAGATCACAACTTGCTTACCACTCTCCAACTTTGCCCACCCCAGTCACCACTATGCCACACGTTCTAGTAACTCTTGTATCCAAGCCAACCATACCCCCACCATATTTAAAAAGATCTATCTCTTCTCCAAAGCCACTAATGTCTTCAACGCTCTTCCCACAGACATAAAGCTCCTACCCCAGCACGAATTCAAAAAGGCAGCCCATCAGTACTTCTTCAACAAACTTCTTTGTGATACGACCGATTGGAAACGAAACTGGTTCCTTCTCAATCCATAACATTTAACTCACCCCAGGCTATCCTCTTTACTAACTTCGGAAAGCGAAATCCCTCAGGCAGCCATCTCATCTTCCACTTTACCTCTCTGGTCTTATTCTTTTCTTCTAGATTCACTAATACCACCTCTCAGCCCATTCCTAACCCCATTATATCCACGTTGTGGATACTCTACTACGTTTTGCTCATCCAACTCTTTTCTTTCTTTCTTGTTTCAGCGGAGGACCGGAAACCCAACAGCCCTACCGATCCACCAACGGTTCGCTTCGGACTTCGACTCTCCCTGGTCTTCTTTCAATCACAATCACGTTCTACGGATGCCTGCGATCCCTGCAAGACTCGCTCGCCTCAATCCTGCTGATTCCATCCATGTCCATGCTTTGCTCCATCAATTCAATCGTCACGACAATGGACTCCATCGGTCGACGTCTACTTCCGGGCCGCCATCTTTTCATCTTCATCTTTGTTTTCGATCTCACATTCACCTTGAAGATCTGATACTTCACGGACTATCTCCAATTGATCTTGTCTAGTCAAATTGAACTTCGTTTATATTTATTTTTAACCAGATTGAACTATCTTGATGTTAATAATAACTTTTCCCCTCCCCAACCCCTCCCCCTGCTATTAAATTCTTTGCTAGTCACAATTCCACTCACCTCCACATATCCTACACTTGATATGCTATTTCAATGGTTAGGCCAGTTGGCCTTTGATGCCAAATAAATGTATTATTATTATTGATATTATTATTATTATTATTATTATTATTATTATTATTAATACATACAATCAATTGCTAGTCATGGTTCTCAATTTTTTGGCGTAATGTTACACTCGAATTATATCCTAATTGTTCCTATTTTGATGATGTATCTATTATTCTTTTCAGCCGAAATTTCTGATATTGATATATTGTATAGTACAACTAGTAGAATAGAATAGAATAGAATACCTTTATTTGGATTCAAACCGCACATGTTCCATCAAATAATAAAATTGGAAAATGTAAAATATAAAAAAGTTATCACATCACATAAAAATGTGCAATTAGTCTCATGTAGATTAGTATATCTCACTAGTTGTACTGTACAATATATCAATATCAGAAAGTTCGGCTGTAAAGAATAATAGATACATCATCAAAATAGGAAAAATTAAGGTATAATGCGAGTGTAACATTATGCAAAAAAATTGAGAACCATGACTAGCAAGTGATTGTATGTATTGTTGACTAACATGATGATATAATGCATAACATTTCAATTTTAATAATACAAAACTTGGAAATAAAAATCTCAAGAAATTCTGTTTCCGATAACAATTATCCTTGTCTTTTATTCAACCATGAGAAAGTATTATCATAATCAAAATAAAAAATATCAGCAGGATTGTAGACTTTTTCTAGTTCGGTAGATAAAAATTTAAAAGACGTCTCAGATGGAGGCGTTTCTCTAAGCCCCTTTGGCAATTGATTGTAAATTTTGTAAATTTTTGAAAAAGAGAATAGCTTGCCCGCAACATTCCCCACCAATGGTGGAGATATTGCAAAATGACCAGATCTAGTTCCAATTTCATGACTTTTTCTTATGGGATTCATATAGACACCAGACCACTGGTTCAAATAGAAAACTTTTATGCAATAGCACATTCTCCGAAACCATAAAGGATGCAGTGATACAAACTGTAATCTAGTGGCGTATATAGTGCAGGAGATAGGACTAATTTTTTTTCACAACTTTTCTTTGTACAGCTTCTATCTTATTAGACAAACCCTTTGTTAAGGGATTCCAAGTAGCGGCAGCATATTCTAGTATCGGTCTAATCCATATTATAAACATTTTAAATTTTATTTCCTGCGATATAATATTTCTATTTAGTAATGCCCATCTGTTCTTGGCACTGCCTACTATCCTTTCAATATGTCTCTCAGTAGAAGCCGTACAATGAATAGTTATGCCTAAATCCTTAATTTCTTGCATAAGTTTAATCTCAAAAACATCATTAATCTCAGCATCATGAAAATAAACATAATTAAAATCTGGTCTGTTACCTATTTTTAAAGCTCTCGTCTTTTTACTGTTTATTTTCAGCCCTAGTGTTAACAAATATCTACTTAAATCATACAAATCTAGTGTCACATTATTTTTTGAGAATTCGACATTATTTGGATCAATTGGAAAGATTATTTTCAAATCATCAGCAAATTTGCAAACTCGACCGTTAGGGATCTTAGTTTCCAAATGTGCAAATACAATTTTAAATAAAATTGGCCCCAAACTTGATCCCTGTGGAACTCCACTTGTTACCCTTTTCGATTTAGATATCAAATCGTTTACTTGAATACTCATTCTTCGATTATATAAATAGTATCTAAGTAATCTAAAAATATTCGGATCAATATTCAATAAATTAATCGCATTCAAAATAGCATCAAAAGATATAGAGTCAAAAGCTTTTGAGATATCTATGAATACAATTAATGCATCTAACTTTTTCTCATCTAATGTAATTACATGTTTCCACATAGAGAGCATATTAGTAGTTGTCGACCTGTCTTTCGTAAAGCCATATTGGCATATATCGAAATCAGCCGGCAGCATACGTTCTAAATGATCAAGTATCAATCGTTCTATTATCTTCAAAAACGAAGGGATAATAGAGATTAATCTGTAATCACTGGCACACGTTGGCTTACTTACTTTAGGCAGAGGTTTAGCTACTATTGTTAGTATATCGATTGGTAATATCCCATTCTTAAAAATTCTATTTATAAAATTGCAGAGCGCATTCATAAAATTTAAAGGTAATTGAAGTAGGTTATCAATCGATATACCAAGGTGATCTTTTTGTTTTTTTGATTTTATTTTTAACATTAATTCTATCAATGCATCACTGTCAATAACAAGTCCTAGATCCTGGTTTCCCGAAGGATCCGGTAGATCAATAAAATTGCTTTCCTTCTGTGGATTACACAACAAGTTGCCAAATACTTTATCCAATTCACAGAGAAATTCATAATCAGTTTTATCCACAGGTAATATAAGATTTGATTTTTCCTTATATTTACCGTAGTCTGTGAGGTGTTTTGTTCCTAGTCTAGGATTACTCTTCAGTTTGGCCAAAATAATTCTCTCTGATCTTTGACGGATTATCAGCAGTGATGAATTAATTTCTTTATCGATCATATCTAACCTCATTTTTTAAATACTATTGATAAGACTACATTTCATTATATTATCTCGTTTGATTCTTAGCTTACATAACTTCCTATTCATTCGCTTTGGTATAACATCCGTAAATGTATATGCCCTAAATATATCAGATAATAACAATGAAACAGAAGAAACAAATTCATCATTGTTCATGATAAAATAGTGAGATATACTTATCTACATGAGATTAATTGCACAATTTTATGTGATGTGATAATTTTTTTATATATTGTACATTTTCCAATTTTATTATTTGATGGAATATGTGTGGTTTGAATCCAAATATAGATATTATATTCTAAATTTTACATAAATGGATGCTAATCTTAAATTTGAGGACACTAGTGTAAACGCCCCGGCTTCAAGTAAATGCCGTACGACGTTACAAACTCGGTTAAGGTGCTCTGAATAGAGATTAGTTACTGATATGGGGGCCCTTAAGAGGGCCTGGTAATGCGTTCGCTTGAAGTCTTCAGAGTTGAAGATGTCCTAGAGCCTTGGGTGGACTCTGGTTGAGTTGTCGCTCCCGTAGTTGAGCTGTAATCGCGTTGTGTATGGTGTCCTGCACTCAATTGGCTCGTCTCTCCGGTATCCCGCATCAAGATGAGTCGCGGATGTAGTTAGTTGTTGGTGAAACTATCAAATCACCAGCGTAGGTATTGACAGCCGACAGAGCGCACACGTATTGACTGCCGACAGAACGCACACGCGTGAAGCAGGTAGCAGGCAAATGACACAACTGACTTGCATGGTAAATTACCGTGCTTAAATAGCATGCAATATGTGTACTTGCATACTATTGGTTAAACGTGGTTAAACGTGGTTAAACGGCAATTTGCTTTTTTCTCATTGGTGCAACGTAAATAAATTTGAATTTAATTTACGCAATATGTCCGCGATTGATTTGTGTCGTTACACTAGCAAGTTAACGCAAGACATAGCAGGTTTGAATTTAGCAGATGCGAATGAAAATATAAGCTTATCAGATTCTACTGTAAATTTTAGGACTACAAACGATCTGGCATCTATGGGGTTCTCAGACACGAATGGGTTAGGAGCCTCTACAATACATATTACAAACGGTGTTTTTCAGGACCTCTTAACAAAAACAATTTTTCTGGACGCTCAATAAAATATCATTCGTTAGTCTAGTTTTTGTATTACAATTTAATTTTATATGCAATTTAAAAAAATTAACATCTTGTTTTTATTAATCGGGCAAGTTGTTAATTCATAGAACAATTTGATCATTGAATTTGTTATCGCCATGATGAAAAGTGAAGTTAAATCTAGCAAAGCTCATTTACTTTATAATCCATATACCAAAGCTATATGTGGAAGGACATGCAAAAGTTGGGGTAAGGTTTGACATATTACGCGTTTAGCATTTATACTTCTTTTCTACTTCGTCTTTTTCTCCACGCTGGCTGCATTTTTCTCAGGAATGCTTAGCATATTTCTATTCAACTTTATACCCACAATGGCTCCTCGATTAACAGGAAACTCTAGTTTGATCAAACAGAACCCAGGTATCATTCATTTTTAAACAATATAAACTGAATATTTTACTCATTCATCTTATACTGTGATTATGTTTGTGCCTTAACAATATATCAAAATGAAGAAATCTACTCTAAATAAATGCCAAAAAAGTTAAATGATCACACTAGCTATTTGTCTTGACCTCTAAAATATCTGTAACGAAAAATATTTAATGATAAATTCAAATATTTATCTATACAAGGTTCTTTATGTTTGCTGCATTCCAAAATGGGCGTTTTTCTAACAGAGACCCAATACCACAATCATATACAATCCAGTGAACATTATTGCAAACCACAAATACTAAAACACGATTTAGTAATATATGACAGCAATAATAATAATAATAATAATAATAATATATATAATAATAATAATAATATATATATATAATAATATATATAATATAATAATAATAATAATAATAATAATAATAATAATCATAATCATAATACATTTATTTGGCAACGAAGACCAACAGACCCAACCATTGAAATAAAAAATCAAAGGTAGGATATATGGAGATGAATGAAATTGTGACTAGCAAATTATTTAACCACAGGGGAGGGATGAGTTCAGGAAGGGAAGTGCTTTCATCAACTTTATGATAGTTCAATCTGGTGGAAAAGAGAGATTCCATTTTACTAGATAGGATCAACTAGAGTAAAATTCATGAAGGGACCGAGCATCAATGTGGGGTAGGCTGGTGTCGGACAGGCTAATTTGAGTGTGAGCTCGAAAGTGATGCCGGATCGGTAGCAGAAGTCGACCGACGGAGTTTTTTGTCATGGATATTGAATTTCTGTAGGGTAGTATTGACTAGGATGAAGTCGACTTAATTGAAGCTTATGTCTCGTGCAGGGTTCACTGGCGTCCATTGAGCGAGGTTATGAATGATGGTAGGCGAGAAGGAATCAGTGTCCGATGTGAACCGTCGGATGGTCCAGTAGGCTTTTGAGTTTCCGGTAATTCGCTGAAATCGATAGAAACAGGATTAGTTGAGCAAAACGTGGTAAAGTATCCATTGTATGGATGTGATATAATGAAAAATGAGAATAGAAATGGTATCAGGGAGTCAAGAGTGAGAGATTTAAAATCAGAGGAGAAAAGTGGAAATTAGAGGTCAGCCAGAGGGATTTCGCCCTCCGAAACTAGTAAAAGGAAAGTAGCATTGGTATGAAAGAATTGTTATCATTTAAGAAGGAACCAATTTCGCTTCCAATCGGTCGTCTTACATAGAGATTTGTTAAATAAGTACTTGTGGGCCGCCTTTTTAAATTCGTGCTGGGACAGGAGCTTTATTTTTGTGGGAAGAGCGTTGTTAACACTATTGGCTTTGAAAAAGAGATAGATTTTGTTAAATATATTGGGAGTATGGTTAGAATGTATTGAAGAGTTGCTAGAACCTGTGGCGTAGTGGTGACTTGGGTGAGCAAAGTTGGATAGTGATAGGCACGTTGTGATCTTATGAATAAAAGAAATTAAGAGTAGGTTACTGGTAAACCAAAGCGGTAGATGGTTAACCAGGAGTAGGCGTTCCCGATAATTTTGGCTGTGAGGGAAGACTCGCTTTAGAAATCTGGAAGAGATCTGTTCGATGGCGTACAAAAAGGCTACAGTGAGAGGACAGTAAAATTCGCTAGCGTATGAAATGAAGGGTGGGACATAAACCTTGAAAAGCGAGAGTTGTAGAGTGGGGTTTTTAGTCTTGAAGCATATCAAATGGGCCCATTTGAAGAGTTTTGTAGTAGTGTGTGTAAAGTGTGGGGAGGAATCTAGAAATTTTGAAAAATAGATACCAAGGTGCTTGGTCGGATCTATTATTTCATATTATTAAAAACTCCGGTTTCCAGAAGAAATCTATTCAAAATATCTTTAAAAAATCAATTTGTATAAAAATACTTTCTATTACTAAATGCATTTACTGAAATATACTGCATTTAAGATTCGAAGAACAAATTACCTGGTTATATTTATTTGGAGGATAATCATTCATACAAAAACATTCTTTTGATTTAATAATAAATTTAATATTAATGATAATTTTTTGGCAACAAAGACTATCTAGCTCGACAATTCAAATGACAAAAATCCAATTCATAGGTATCATTATGTATGGATGAGTGAAACAAGAACTAACTATTACTTATCGATAATGATAACAGTGGGGTTGTTAGAAGTTGAGAAAGAAAAGTGCTTTTAGCAGCTTTGTTGCAGTTTCTCGTGACAAAAAATAAAAATAAAATGATTAAGATAAGATTCACTAGAATAAAAGCTTGAGAATAATCTAGATACAAAATTTCTCTACAGGATTTATGACTTTCGCTGCGTAAATCTAGCGAACCTTGTTTCAGGAAGCACCCAAATGAGACAAACTGCATAAGTTTTGTTAGATAGCGAAGAAGAACGAGCACCAGAAAGTGACGCCCAAAATCAATGTGTCGTATTCTGTTGTGTTTTCTTTTGAGTAGTTAAAATAAAATGAAGGGCAGTAATATATTAATTATGGCAAATCATTAGACATTCGTAACAGTAAATGTGTGGCTGACAGTCAGTGATGTTTAAAGTCGTTATCAAGACGCCTAAGATGAATTCAAAACGGAAAAACTTGACATCTCGAGACCTGTGAAGGAACTACAGATAAACGAATAGTGAAAAAAAGCGTATTACGGTTGCAGAATGAAGAAGTTGCGCTTATAGTCGGTGTTCGCAAATAAGAATTTGTTACAGAATTGCAAGTTTATCGCCTTCTTAAACTTATGCTGCAGTAAGATTTGTCTCCGCGTGTAGTGCGTATGTATTTTAAACTGTTCAATTGTCAGACCAGCTGTCGATTTATGCTAAATAAAAATATACTATTTTTATTAAACTTTGCAGAAAAATAAGGTTTTTTGTTTGATTAAATTACGCCAATATTTTATTGTGCAGTTAATTATTTCTATAAGAAGAGAATCATTCAGGCTACCGGTATTTATAATTTTATAACAAAATACATTATATAAACTATCATTCCTAAAAATGGTTCGATGCGTCTCTTTTATGCAGATACTTTTATCACCCAACCGATACTGATGCTCCAGTTCGTAAGTCAATTGACGAGGTGGAGTTGCCGCTAATACCAAATCTCACCCAATATCCGTTGATATTAATATTTTATAGTAAACATTATATTAAATTTTCAGCATTTATACCAGTTAGGATAGGCGTTGTTTGTCTATTTTGCACATTATAATGCCATTCTAACCATAGTCTAACCGACGCTAGTAATGGTTTTGCTCCCTATTAAATATATGCATTACATGCTTATCATTACATATTTTCATGGACGTAAATATACCCAACGTTATTAAAATGAGAAGGGATATTAACATTAAAATGCTTATGAATATATTTTTTAAATAAATAAAATTCATAGTACCATTTATATATGAAAAAAGAAATTTTATAAAGTATGAACCATTTCTTTCTCCCGGTATTCTCAAGTATCTATAAATAAACATATCTTTATACATATACATTAAAAAGCCAAACAACCCAAAAACGTAAACTTTGAGTAAATTTAAAGTAAGGAAACGACCAATCAATTGCGTGCATTAGCTCTAATTCAAGCTCAATGCCCGAACATGCTATTTCTGCTTGCACTATTTCAGCTGAAGTTTATGTATCCATGAAGCTTCACACTTGACTTACTCATTGCTGTTTTTGCTTTTAATAATAACCTTACATCTGGAGAACATACGTGTGATTTTTCCACAATATGTTGCACAATTGCAGACATTTACTCACCATTTGATTTTAACCAGGCGTTTAAGTTGCAGTGTTTTCCCATTCGTATAATTAATCGTCTGGTCGATCAACCTGCGTAAATTGATCGACTTCTTGCGCATGTATATTGGTAAATAAAATTTGAGACCGACATTTACGACCGTTGCTCTATAATTTCTGGTAAATGCAAGTGTCTTACTGTGCAGACTAAGTTGGTTTATCGTTAATATTTCTATCTAAATTATCATTAGTATCTTTCTTTAGTAGTAAATCTAAAAAGGCAGACGATCATCCCTCTCGTTTCCTGATGTAATATTACTATTCTTATGCGCTTTATTGAAAATTTGAAGCAATGTTCTTGATTGCAACCTGTTTTTAGGATAAGAAAATATCATCACCATGACGTATGTATTATACACATTTACTTATGTCACTCGTTAATGGTGTGTTCTTGAGATGGCTTAGGATGATCTCATTTTCACACCATCTATGCATTCATGAATGCTTCGATTAAAAGGAAACTGGTCACCTGAGAAGGTAGTATGTTTTTGTCTATGACTTGGACTATAATGTCAATGGTTACTTCAGCTTAAAAATTTTAAACAAAGACTTAATATAAATAAAACACCATAATCTTGCTCTTAATGTTTATATTTTGAATTCTGTTAACAAACTCAAAAGAAATGGAAACCAAATAATTACCTAGTAGTTTTTGCAATGGTTCCAGTACATGGCTTAACTACTTGGTCAATGCATAGAGCGATAAATGATCAATGGTAATATTATTCTAATAGCACAACCATTTTTTTTGTTTTTTTGTTAACCGTATATCGTTGATTTAGATGATCATACTGATCTGATTTTCTATGAAATGGTCTCATCAATTAACTCGCCAGCTGTCAAGATCTTCATTTTATTTATTACTCTGCTCTTAAAATTGTCTATTTCATCTGATTTATCCTCTAGACGCAAGAATTTTGTATTTGTATTTAACACGTTATCCATCTTTTTTATATAATTGGATTTTTATATTATCAAAACACTCTTGCCCTTATCAGCGCATAGTATTTTTATGTCCGCATTTGTACTTATATCTTTAAGTGCATTCAAATGTTTCTTGGTTAAGACATGTTGTTCTGCGCATTTGAACGATTTAAGATGAGAAGCCTGATCAACAAGTGTAGCTTTAAACAAATTTCAATAATCAATGTTTGTATGTTCTAAGTCAGTTTTTTGTTCAATTAGCAATTCAAATGCTGTCTGAAATTCAATATTGCGTTTATCTGAAGGATGAAATCCTTAATTTCGGCTCATTAATTGTGCCTCCATTGTTAGTTGATCGATTGATAATTTTCATAGGTTAAGCACATATTTATCAATACTAGACTGTATTAAATCATACAAAATTGTAGGTTTTATATCATTTTCTAATTTTTCTAAATTTGTATTTTGCTTTTTGCCATAACCTCTAAAAAAACATCACAACTCCCATTTCTGAAAAAAGACTTAATCCAATACACAGGATACACACTCTATTCTTGCCCGTAACATTGCTTCATCTTTGTTTAGTTGTTCAATTCTGAAATACAAAATTTTGTAAGATTTTTTTGATTGAATCGTAGTTTAGACAACCATGAACTGTGCATTAAATCTCCTGGGTACCGTAATAGCTTAATACATTGATAATAATGGTTTTTCCTAATTAAAGTTTTTGCGCTCTGCATTTTAACGTCACTAGTTCATGTAGTGTTTCGAATGATTCTTTCAAAATTTGTGCTATTATAAAATTTATAGTACTCTTTCCTTGTGCAATAACAAATCCAAATATTATCAGATACAAAAACAGTTTTTTCTCTTATTCTATAAGAGAATGTGCAATTAGGGAATGACAAATTAATTATGCATATTTGCTATAATTGAGGCTCATTGCTAGGACATCCCTTTTTTGTTTGCAAAATTTCTTATTCACAGAATTTCATATGATGCTATCGTATCACTTTTATTACACATTTTTGGAATATACATGAGAGCCTTAAATGTTGTACCACGAAATTACAGAAGAAAATTCATCACCTATATTTATATTTAATTTGTAATTAGTCCTACTGAAAATGCTATCACTAAGAAGTCAAATTATTAAACTGAAACTTTTCGGATAGAAACATGCCTCTTAATCAAATCATGACATGTTTATTGCCTTGATCATCGTTAGAAGTTTTTACATGTACCAACATGCCTGTTCATTACATGCCAAATAAAGACCTACTGCTGTATATTTAAAGCTAACACCTTTTTCTATTCTTATTCGACATTTATGTTAGAGATTTTCATTTATTTCTACATATCATCCAAAACTTCTTTTCACCATATTACAAACTATTGACTCGATGGACGACCCGTGACATTATCACGTTGCGTTTGCTCCCAGAAGTACCTATCCTAGTCATAGAACGCAAATCTCATCAAATTTAAGCTAGTATCAGGTTTAGACAAGTTTGACCTGTATAAGACACAACGAGGTGCGTACTATTAGATATAGATTCACGCCTTATGATTTATTTCTTTCAGTTATATATTTTTCATCAACCGAAGTGAAAACTTCAATTTCGTGAAACGGATTTTCGTGGATTTTGCACATTAATAGTTTGAATATTTCTTATCAGCTGATTTTAATTGGCCTCCATCTGAAAAAAAATTACCTTTTGTAGTATAGCCTCACACTATGCTTTACTTGATGCTATATTATTTATGCCGCTATTTTTCTGGAAGCAATTCCAGATAGACTTTGAGAACTTAGTCGATTAATATGTAGTCTTGGTACAAATGATTTTTTGTCTCCATTTTATTAACGTGTGCTCCTTATGTATTAAAATATTACGTTCCGTCTTAATTGCATTCTTTTTCACCAATGACACTTTTATATTTCACTGTTTTTAACTTGGCGGGACGAATTTCAGCATACCATACATAAAATAGTTTATATTCTTTTATCCAATTACAAATCAAAACTTGTAATTATAATTATCGTGATGAATTTCATTTTAACAACTAATGCATTTTAAACAAATGTGGCCCGACAATTGCTCGTGGATATAATTATTTATTTTTTATAGCCATTTATTGTTATTAATATTAGTTATTTATCGATTTATATATTGGTTAAATGACTCGCTATTTCATATTATATGGTACATTATTAGCTGAAATTAAATTTCACTGTGTCTAAATAGTATAAGAATGAATCACTAATCCTTGTTCTATCGTATATAATTATCTGATGTAAGACTCTTTCCTGACGTATATATTTGTTTTTATCTGTACAGTATATTAAATTGATAGTATGAGATTTGAATCCAAATGAGTAATTATAATACTAATTATAAAAGATTCAAAGTTCTAAGGCTTTGGCTTCATATAATTTAACTATTTTAGGACTGTTCAATATGACTATGTTATTTGCGACAGATCGCCATGTTTGATTAACTTTTATCTGTGCTATAGATCGAATGCACTAATAGATTTTTATCATTGAGGTATGAGCCTTAACGCAAGAAGAGAATATTTGTTTATTTTTATGATTTGTTGGGCTGTATAAGTCAAGTTTTATCACCCAAAATTGTCATAACAAGCAGACCAATATGAGCTGTATGTCTAACAGTGTCTCAATCCGACCTGAAATAGGCGACTTAGTGAATATTTACCACCCACCTGTATTCATTAATTTAATACTCGTGTGACATTAACACATCAGCATGTTCTACCAATTTAATTTTTTTAGTAGAAGTAGTAGCACTGAATATCTCATCCTGTGGTCTCCACCAGAAGAGATTATGAGGGATCAATGATGGGAACGATATTGTTCAACTTGATTTTGTCACAATTATGATTGTTCACTTTTAAAACACCTTTTAATATATGCTGATGGCATGGAATTTAGAATCAGTCTCCTTTTTTCTCCTTAATTTGGTCTTGCAACTCTGTTTCTTATTTTTGTGCGCTGGCGTAGCAAGTTTGCGATGACTGGTCTATAGCTAACTCTTCATAAATCTCTGAAATTGGCGAATGAGATCTTGTTCCTTCCTCCTTTAAGCCGCCTTCTGTTTCTTTTTATTTTCATTGACTATAGTACATATGAATATGTCTCCTTATCTAGATCTCTCTACATCTCACTAGACTGTAATAATAATATTACTAAATACTCTTAATTAAACTCGACTTATTAACATTAGAGCACCCGACCTTAATCCAAACTTTGCTCCCTTCATGTTCTTTGTTTTACATAGCATTCACTAAGCTAGTGAGCTAAATTGTCTTCTTATGCTGGTAGATTCTTCTTTATGTATGCATTTCCTGAATGGATTCATTGTGTAGAGTAACTAAAATTTTTTCGAAACAATTCACTCTGATTTTGTCAAAAAATTAGAGTCTTGAATTTATATAACAGCTTACCAACTGTCCTTTCTTTTTCCATTTTCCTCAGCAGTCACATTCACGTCGATATTTTTCAACCAGGCTTTGCTGATTGGTCAATAAAGTTCGTATTTTATTCACAACCATTTAGAGTTGCAATTCAGTAACGAAACATATAAGATCGCTGTCAAAACTTTTAATAAAGTTCGTGTTCGATAGCTATTTCTCTCTTTTTTAGATAATAACCAGAACATAAAATGTTATACGTTTCTTTTTAATAACAAATCATAAAGTACGCAGTCAATATTGTGTTTTAAGGTCTGCGTTTAGGAGTATTTTTTCTAGCAAAATGCTCCTTTCATTTTAGTTGATGAGTATCTCTCTGTTTTGCATCACATCAGAATGCGTACATTACTCACTCTATTTCGCTAAATAGCGAGGTACGTTCTAGGACTCGCTCGGTGTTTTAAGAACAGAAGTAACGCAATTTAATAATTTACATAGTTACCTTTGTCAGTTATAATTTTCTACATAATTTTATGCAGCCTTTTATTGTTCAATAATACATATTGGTATTCGATCTTCTATTGCACTTTATATTTATCATATTAACCCAAATTGTGCTACATAATTTTTCCAGTTATACTGCTATGTTTGCTAAGGTAACATCTAGATTAACGTTTTTCTATTTGGCCGTTTGCTATCTGTTAAATTACATATCTTTCCATCTGCGTATTTAGCTAATGTTTTGCACATTGAGATTTACTCTTTTTGTCGAAACGTAATTTAGGGTTGCCTACCTTTTTCAATCAGTTGATTGAACTTGTTCATTAGTAAAAATTTGATGTTGCTTCCAATGAAGAATGTCGTTTTGAATTTAACTAATCTTTTCAAAGTTGGTTTGTTTTGGAAGATACTACTTTATTCATCATCTGCCATGGTTTCTGTTATTCGAATTTGAACAATTTAAATCCTATATCAGATATTAAATCTTATTAAATAAATGTATTATTGCTATTTCAATTAAGGAAATAAACATGACAGATACCTATTGAATGGTTGCGCAGTGCGAGCTTCAAATGTTGAATCTTCGTGATCTGCATTCACAGGTTGTCGCCTTGCACTACCAGCTTTCGCAAATATCCGATTGATCCACATTTCACAAGTAAAAGTCAACATTTGGAACTCGACATGTACTTGGAAGGAGGGATCAATCGGATGTTTGCGAACTGATAGTCGTAAAGCGACAACCGCGAACGAAAATCGCAAAAATTCAACAAATGAACAAGACTGTTGGAAGTCTACAAGGAAGAGCGTTATTTTAAAAATGATTGCAGTTGTAAAATAATTTTCATTTAAGTGAAGTATATTTGAGCATGTAATGCATCCAGATTGGACTGTGTTACTCTAAAAAATCAAAAGATATTTCTTATGTTTAGTAGAATCTCCAAGTTAACAAGTCAACGATGCTGGACACTTCAATTCTAAAGTGCCATTTTCCTACGGTTAACTTTGGCTGCTAAATATGTGCTAATATAAAATGATGTAACTTGCAACAGTGGACCTCCGTCTATGTTAGAATATTTAATAAAATTTATGTAAATAAAAATAAATTGTATTTTGATTCATTTACGCTGATAGCTGAAAAACTAAGGTAAAACTATTTCTGATAAAAATGCTTCACTTCGGAACATAGTTTAAGATATAGGAGCCATTTATGGTACGTGCTCCGTCAAGCATGAATTAAATCTTCTACTGCATCTGCCTAAATATGATCGTCCGCAGGAAAATGTTGCATTGCAGATAAAATTAGATGCAGATTAAACTTTAATTTTTTCATTCATATTAAGTAGTAGTATGGCGATGGAATTTTTCAAAGCAAATTTGGCTGCAAAATATGTTAACACAAAAGCGGAACGCAATCTATCCTTCATTTCCGTCACTACCTCTACAACTTTGCATTGTATGTGAAAGTCCAACGGTTTCTTGTCAACAGTACAAATATTCACAAAAGGTTTTATTATATCATCATGTCTACACTTATCCATATAATGAAGTTCTTACAAAATCGACGACCAAATTTTCTCTAGCTAGTGTAATATACAAAATTCCATTGTAGTTTGCATCTAACGTTATCAATATTATTATTTATTAAACATTTTAGACTGATATATATTTTATGTGCTTTTATGGGTGGACAATTTAAACAAATTGTTTTTGATTATTTCCTTCAGGATTCGGTTACTAAGATGTAGCGAAATCTCTACTTTTCTATTTTTAAAGTGCTTATCAAACATTAATAGAATAAATCTCATATGAAGCCTTTAACAATGCGAGTTTAGAGCCAAATTATTATATATATATTATATGCACCAATCTCGTGAATGGTTATTACACCATTAATGTTAAGATTTTCTGAATTTCACGAGAACTGTGATGAATAAAATTGAAGAACGCCTGCTACTCCAGCGAAGCCTTATAGCCTGGCCTAGATCTACATCAGTTCTCAAATTTCTGTTGTCATAACGAAATCAGTCAATAAATAATAGGACTGCCATATATTTCGCATAAATTTACTTATCATGCACAGTGTACCTAGTGAAATATTAGTTCAGATTTGACCAGAAGTATATGCTAAATTCCTTAGTTTGTGTACAAACGAGATAAATAAGAAAGGTACAATTTTTAATGCCTCAATTAATCCTTCATTTAAATTTTTCAACCACTTTTGTGGACGGTTTAATAATGACACCGGTGTCTAGTGTGCACTACCACAATCACTATGCATGTTATACAGATTAGATACTGAAATGCCTCAATTAGTTCTTCATTAAAATTTTTCAACCACTTTTGCGGACGGTTTAATAATGATACCGGTGTCTAGTGTGCACTACCACAATCAGTATGCATGTTATACTGATTAGATACTGAATTGCAGATAGCAATAAGCATTATATTTATTAGGTATAATCAGGAAACAAAAATATAAATACACGCATAAATGCATAAATACATACATACATGCATACATACATACATATATATATATATATATATATATATATATATATATATACATATATACATACATATATTTATAGCCATACAAACATGTACACCTACGTAAATACATGCATGTGTGTTCTCATATATCCATACGTACATGCATTCATACATACATATCTACAGACATGCATTCATACATACATGCATACACACATACATATACATACATACTTACATATATTCATACATACATGCATTCATACATACATACCTACACACTTACCTACATACATACATAAATAAATAAATGCAAACATAAATACATATACAAACATACACAAATGATTAAATACATATATGTACATGCATAAATACATACATGCATATATAGGTACGTACATCCATACATGGATGAAATGTGTGAATACATTCATACATGCACAAACACATTAATATAGATCAGATTATCTTGCGCAGTTGACAAAAGTAGAGACTACGGGAATATAATTAAAAACCAAATCTGTTTTCGGAACAATTTGTTGACTAATATAAATGACTGTTAGATCGTTGTGGGCATGATGACTGTAACAATACTTTGGCTGGTTGCCTGCCTCCTTGCTCTGACGAGTGATTTTTTATATAATTATGAATATGGGAAATTAGTTCAATAACATTTAACCGTTATGAAATTAATTAATAAACACATTCAAACAAAAAATTTCTAATGCTTTATGGTAAAACATTGTCCATATATATTATCTGTACATTTTTAATGCAGTTGAATGAGAAGATATTCCTGTCCTTATTTAATATCTCTCACTAGACACGTAATATTTCTTAATTCAATGGTTGAATAAAAGTAAGGTGGTCTGATAACGATGAAACTCCTAAACCCCATAGTGATCGGAGGAATAAGTTTTAAAATTATAATAACTTTAAATTTCTATCACAGGAACAACATTCTCCTCAATTGAGCTACACTATCTTTCCGTTAATAAAAACAGACGTTCACACGCGCTAAAATATAATTCTTTCTAAACAGTTTGGATCCTTTCATCAAAAACCGTTTTACTTTTCTACATGCTAATCTTACTCTTATCTTTTTTTGTTTAATGCTAAGAATTTAGCATTTGAAGAAATCAATGATTACGCCGGTGTTGATACATTCATACATGCACAAACACATTAATATAGATCAGATTATCTTGCGCAGTTGACAAAAGTAGAGACTACGGGAATATAATTAAAAACCAAATCTGTTTTCGGAACAATTTGTTGACTAATATAAATGACTGTTAGATCGTTGTGGGCATGATGACTGTAACAATACTTTGGCTGGTTGCCTGCATCCTTGCTCTGACGAATGATTTTTTATATAATTATGAATATGGGAAATTAGTTCAATAAAATTTAACCGTTATGAAATTAATTAATAAACACATTCAAACAAAAAATTTCTAATGCTTTATGGTAAAACATTGTACATATATATTATCTGTACATTTTTAATGCAGTTGAATGAGAAGATATTCCTGTCCTTATTTAATATCTCTCACTAGACACGTAATATTTCTTAATTCAATGGTTGAATAAAAGTAAGGTGGTCTGATAACGATGAAACTCCTAAACCCCATAGTGATCGGAGGAATAAGTTTTAAAATTATAATAACTTTAAATTTCTATCACAGGAACAACATTCTCCTCAATTGAGCTACACTATCTTTCCGTTAATAAAAACAGACGTTCACACGCGCTAAAATATAATTCTTTCTAAACAGTTTGGATCCTTTTATCAAAAACCGTTTTACTTTTCTACATGCTAATCTCACTCTTATCTTTTTTTGTTTAATGCTAAGAATTTAGCATTTGAAGAAATCAATGATTACGCCGGTGTTGATAAAAGTTATCTCTTTAGATGAAGATTGTGGTCTCTTAAATAGAAAAAATTCCATTATTTAAACAATTACACAACAATGCAAACCTGCTGTTAATGAAATTCACTAACGTTTTCCCTCTTTAATGGTTATCGACAAAGCATGGCAGTAAACCGATTTAAACTATTAAAAATTCAATAAGAAATGCGGCTTTTACTGCTATTTGTTTGCCATATTTTATTTTGTCACTTAAAGCACGTTTGCCTTCTTGAGACAAACAATCTCATTTTATTTATCTAGTCACAAACAATAGAAAATTTCAAAAATTCAATGGTTCATAACAGAAAGCTACGGAAAATAAAATAAAGAGAATAAATATCCTTCTGTATTCATGGTATCAATATGTATAAATACGCTTTTCACCGCTATTAATTTCGCTTAAAATCGAATTGACTGGAATATCTAATCAAAACTATTTTTCATTCAAAAAGTCCTTATTTACAATTTTTGCTATACTCATACACTTCTAAAATTAGACAGAGGCGGATTCTGTAAACAGTAGGACCAAATATTTACATTAAGTTTCTGGATTGCACATAAAAATAATCCCCCTTTTTAGCTAGTTGCAAAAAATTTTAAAAAAACATTACCGTCTGTCTCACATATAGAGTAGATTTGATCCTTTATTCCATTCGAATATTTAAATATAACTGGATTGGTGTTTAACTCAACAATTTCACCAAAATTATTGTTCTTACCAACAGCGTAATCAATAAGAGCTTAATTAGATCAAAATTGCAAGCGTGGAAAAATCTGCCATTAGTATGTTCGAGATTGCATAAAAATACACAAACGACATTCCAACTAAGCACACTGTAGGCGAGTACAATGGATATATTCCGCGTTTGATTTTTCCAGTTCTATATATATATATATATATATATATATATATATATATGCATTGCTGTTTGATCATCGTTTTTAATTTGCTCTCCTACTCTGATGCTAACCGTGGAATGTCAAAACGCACCAGTACTTGTAATTGACAGTAAATTTTCTGTTTTCTGACTTGTTCGATTCAATTGGAGTTGTGTTCATCACAAACTCGCATGCTTAATTTAAAATTTTTTTATTAACACCTATCCAATCAATAAAATTATAAATTTATAACTTATATATGTGTGTCGATATCTGCAAATATGTTATGTTCATGAATGCATAAAACTTGAGTAACTGAAATTTCCAGTCACGTATAATTTATGCGAGTTCACTGTGGCTGAGAGCCGCATGGCTTATTTGCCATGCCTTTTATATGCAGTACGGTTTGATCCTCGCTAGTCAGTTTGCCGTCGTAATCTGATAATGATCGCGGAAGGTCCAAACCAGTTTGTAAATGCGAAGGATTTTGTTTTAAAGTACGCAAATATAAAAGGTTTTGGTTAATGTTTAAAGCAATAAATGACAGTTAGCCGCTTATGAAACACGTTTCAATTCGTGACGTTTTCATTTTATATCTGATTAAAAAATAAGAAATATATACGTGAACTTTACATCAATTGACGAATACTGCTGCATATAATACCTAGCAAATAATTCGATTTATTTATTCAATACGCAAACTGCGTTCATTCAAATTTTATTTCTGTCGTTATTGCTATTATCAATTGACAACAAACAGAAAGTCAAATAAACAGGTATAATAGTTGCAAAAATGAGTCTTTAATCTGGATTTTCTTGTAATGCCGACAAAACCAATAAAGTATTCAACATACCATCTAGCTCTAACTGTTATAAATAAGCTTAACTTTAAGCTTACAGTTCTAATTAATATTACGAAATATTGAATGTTTAATTCTCTTTTTATACTATACCTATCATGGTTTGATTTTTGTCATTTGATTATTCACAATGCATTATTGATCGGGTTTAAGACTTCAACCCTGTAAAGATGAGGTAGTTAAAACGGTACTAAAGATGTTTAGACAATGCGATTAAACAATAATTGATTGCGCGTGTGGTGGTAACAATTCTTTAAATCAAATTTGCGTGCTTGAAGTAAACACCAATCCAATTGTATTTAACCAGTCGTCGAACAACATAACAAAACTACCGCCAGTCGCACGCACTGACGCGTTTCGACCTTCCATGGTCATCATCAGAGTACGACGGCAAACTGACTAGCGAGGATCAAACCACATTGCATATATATGTAAAGCAAAATTAGATATGCGGCTCTCACCTCTAGTAGTCTTGCATATATTAGAGTTGACTAAAAATATCAGCTGCACAATTTCTATGCAGTCACGAACATTAACTGTTTGTTTAACATGTATATGCACTGCCGTCGTACTCTAAAGATTTTTATTGGTGTCTAATTAGTAAAAGACTGTGCTTCGAAAATAAATTGATTTATTTGCTAAATTTCCATTATATATCCCAATTCGATGAAATTTAACCATCTAAATAAACATAGTATTAGCCTCATTTACAGGATTGGCACAGTATATAATGATGAGGTATGGCTAAAAACGTTTAAATCGACTTTACTCTACTACTGTTATAATACTCATACGTATGGGCGATTGGACCGTCCAACTCTCCTTCGTCTTTTTACAGAAGCATAGTGTGTTTGGGCAAGGTGCCTGCATCTACCGGTGAATTTGCATCAAACACGTACATGTGATCACACCCTTTCTCTTGCAGAATTTGGAATGTCCTTCTGGTCTCGTTTGAATATAAGTTATGTTAGGTACTCCATACTTATAAATACATGTAAATCTGTTAGCTCTCTGCAACCAATAGCACACCAATATTACAAATTTCATTAAAATGGTTTATGGTTACCATGAAAATTGCATAACCGATATTAATCATCGCTAGTAAGCACAAATCACGTATGTACATCGGTATAAGGCGCACTCTATTTTTAGGTTCCCTCGAATTGTTATTATATGTAAAATTAAAATTATTACTAAACCTTTTTCTCTATGGATTTGGTATCACCTGAAAATTTAAAAATTTTACATTTTATTAAATTGCATAATGTTTGGTAATGTGGGTTCTTTTGATGGATTTCTTTTTGATATTTTTTCAATAATTGCTGAAGATTTAGTTTGCGATTGCATATTAGTGTTCCAATATTAATACAAAAACCAGTTTTTTGATGCATTAACTTTGTTATGTTTTCAAAAGTAGAAAGGAGTATTCGAGCTTTTGAACTTATAATTAGTTTACTTCTGCTTTCTGCTAGTTATAACTTTAAAATATGCTCTTTATGATCCGTAAATGTTTTATCATAATGACCCATTTTTCGGGTTTGATTTTGCGTGGGACGCTGAAATTTTCATATTAAATTAATTTTGTTTTTCATATTAAATAATGAATATAACTGACGTTTACTTAAGTTTTCACAGCCGAAAATGATCGATTTAGAGCTCTTTTCAATTTAAAAAAAACGAGAATATTAGAGATTTAACCATTGGTTCTCTATGTTTTATGGTTATACTGAAATATTCTGCTGTAAGTTCACGTAAGTGTCAAATTTTAATAGACGGTATCAACATAAATATTAATTTTTATTGGCTTTGCCTGTCGTTAACACAACGTTACATTCACGTGTATTGGTAGTACTTGTTAAACATTAATTCAGAACCAAATACAGGATAATGTGTTTCAAAATAAGTAGCACATTTACTATAATCAAGGTTGCGAACTTGATATAAACACCGGAGCCATTAAGTACTTACATTTTGTCAGTATAAACTAAGAATTGTATAGTGTAGAATAGGCAATTCATCCAGTAGACCGGTTTCGGCCTTTTTAGGAACTCATCACGTACAGTGCATATGATTCTTGAAAAAATAAGTTAGTAAAGAAATATATTTTTTGATTATTTAATTATTTATTTATTTATTTACTTGTAATATAAATATACAATCAAGATTTTTATCAAAGCATTACATTATCATGAAGCAGATTTATAGAATAAATGGAATCCATGCATTCTTTTTTTGCAATAGTTTGAATTAAATGGAATATTTTACAATGCTGCGTTTTGCGTACGCGGGTTGTAGCTTTGCACCAACAGTTTCACAAAGATCCGATTGATCTCAATTTCCCTGTCCGTATCTGTTTTGTCTTTGATCGGGCTGGGTCTGCATTCGTCTCTTTTTTTCGAAGGCTTCTGCATCGTTCATACTAACCATTGGAAATGCGGTAATATTAAATCTTTGTTTACTGGATCTTTTTGAACCTGTTGGTGCAATGCTACAACCCGCATACGCAAAACGCGGCATTGTAGAATATGAAGCTGGCACCCCGAAAAAACTTTAAAAATATCTATAAATAGAATATTTGCTCCATCATATTGTAAATTGTAGTAAAAAACTCAATTAGGTTGGATTAAGAAGGTGCATCACACAAAAACGAACGTGAAGCGAAAAACGCATAAACAGAGGCAAACACAATCACTCGCGCGCGCAATTCACCTGTTTAAATTTAATTATTGGGCAAACTTTTTTTGCATTTCTAGTAGCGGATTATTAACATTACTAATGCTTACGTAGTGCGTAACTTATTTTTCCTAACTTGAAAATAGTGCTAATCCACTTGGTTTGAAGTTTGATTTTCATAGACAATATGATCAGCCTTTGCGGACAATTTCTTCTCTTTGACAGCTATGTTTAGTCTTAACTTTTCTTAAATTCCCTTCATTAATAATGGATCAGTTCAACCCACATATCACACTGTGCATCATTTGCAAGTTTGTAAATAAATAAGGGATATTTTTAGTTCGATTTCAAGTGAGCATTCCCTTTTCATTTATGTTAAGAATCCGTATTGCTTTGTACAAATAACTGTGTTGTGTATAGCAAACGAATTATTACTGTTCTTTAAATCAAGTTTCGGAGCTTGAAGTAAACACCAATCCCATTGTATTTAACCAGTCGTCGAACAACATAACAAAACTACCGCCAGCAGCAATCAATTATTGTTAAATCGAATTATAACTGCGTTTTTAATTCATCAAGTAAACTTTTCGGATTGAAATATTAACATATGAATATCACATTTTGGTTTGGTGCGGTTACACTGATATTTTGTCGTAAATCATATTTCAAGTATTTTCACCTACCTTTTCAATCAATCTTTTGCTTTATAATATAAAATCTGCCTTATTCTTTAGAACAAATTAGGTAACAAATTTAGTTTGCAAGAATTCGGAATAGCGTTGTCTAATCCTTTTCAGATTTCCGAATATTTCCTTTTTAGCCCATCATCTTCCTGTCTCAGCATTGGTATATTAAGATCAGTTTCGTTTTAATTGAGCGCTCATCAAACACTTGCAAGAAGCCGGTGTTCAAACCAGGGCGCATTTGCTTAAGAGTCTCACAACTCATTCAGTTCTCGTCTTTAGTACTATAAGAAATTCAATTGATCTTTATATAATAAATTTTGGTTTTAGTAAGTATTCCTTTCAAGTAGGTAATATTAACATCGTCTTACCTTAATTATATATATATATATAGTGTGTGTGTGTGTGTGTGTGTGTGTGTGAATAGTAGAAAGATTGAGATACCGCTCATTAACGTTTGGTATTTCCTTCGTAGATTGCTCGCCTATTGTAATCAACAAAACTTTAGTATATAATTTAAAATTGTAAAATGCTGTAGGTTGGCTCACTGGTTAGAGCACCAGATTCCGAAGCAGACGTGCCCAAATTCGAGCTCTGTTTGTCACAAATACAGGGCAGTACGTGACGAGTTCTCAATAAAACGAAACTGGTCTACTGGATGAATTTCCTTTTCCACACTATACAATAATTAGTTTATACGGACAAATGTATGTACATAATGGGTCAGGTGTTTATATCAATGATAAATATATTCTAAACAGTATAACTAAATTTTTCTTTGCGATATTTGGACTATTTTAATATAGTTTTGTACTTTTGTCGCGGGTTCGAGCTCTATCTGAGGCAAAATTCTAGTCAATACTAGAGGAGTTCCCAATAAGTACAAAACCGGTCTTCTGGATAAATTTTTGTTGTTACTTATACCATGCCTATTTTATACTAACAAATATATATATATATATAATGAGATTAGTTTTTACATCAAATCTGCAATCTTTATGTATATAGTATTTCATATTTTTAATTCTTCTTTGTTTGCCGAAACCAACAGAATGAACGTTGCTATTTTTTGTATTACAAAAACTTCGCAGCCTATTGGTTTGAAGGACATTCGATCCACTATACCATTTTTTGGTATTTATTGACCTGCATCTGTAGACTAGTAAGGCATTACATTAATAAACAAACGTCTGTACAACCAGTATAACAATCAATACTACAATTTGATAAACTCCATAACTTTGAACTGAAATAAGCGATATGTCATTCGTTTAAGCATTAAATGTATTTCTGTTTAACTGGGATTTGAAGTTTAAAGATAAAAACGTAGTCTAGCAAAAATATTACTTTAATCAAAAATGCGAACATTAGGAGGACACGATTCCGATTTTGCTGAAACTTTCGTACACGATTAAATAAAATGAGATAAATTTTTATCTTAAGTCAACATACTTGATTAATATAATTATTATCTTTTACCGCGCTGAGAAAATAAACTCTAGTAAAATTAAGATTTAAAAAATGCTTTTTCATAAAAAAGCTAGAGTATTTATTCAATGCTTAGGATCATTAAATTATTTAGTGTTCTAAATGTATAAATAAAATGGCATTTATTGATCAAATGCTTAGGTAACCTTTTGCTTGCCTTTTTTTATTAAAAATTGGTGTCAATGGATTTTTTAGAACTTCATTAACCTCACAAGGTTCTTTAAGTTTACTTACAGGAAATGATTAATTTGCTTTAAAATACACGTTTTTGTCTAAACAAATCTTTCCTCCAAAATATTTAGCCTTGCAAATAATGTGTTAACTTAGGTAAGTTACCATCTTTTCTAGATTTTTTAAAAGATTATGATGAAAGTAATTATTTTTAAAAATTGAACAAATTTGTGTTTTGTTTAGTTAAAACTCCAGCTGGTCGAATTTATTCCAATGCCTTTCGATACCATCAGGAGGCCGATGACTGTTAACTGTTTTGCATGAATTAAGAGGCTGGATGTTCGATTAAATTTTTAGATCTCTCGACGTGTTGTTAATTGCTGGTTTGACAACAAAACGATTAATTATAGGCACGGTTGAATAATCAACATGAAACAATACTTTCTATCTCATTTGGTTTAGATTTTGAAATTTCAAGTCTTATTGTTAAAACTAGTAGCATCTTTATTGAAATCATTATTTAGAAACCTGGGGTCAAATGTAGTTCTATTATTAAACAGTTGTACGATTTTAAAAAATGACTGTATGTCAATTAACCCACGTTGATCTTTTAGGAGCTCGATAGTTTAACAAATATTGATGTTTATCTCAAGTTAGCGAACTTTGTTTAAAGAATTGATATCGCACTTATGCAATTAGCGCTATCTAATTTTTTTTACAATAATTCCAGAAATAACAAAAAAATGTTCAAGTCTAAACATCGTTTAATTTTTTTAACTTAATTTATTATTGTTCATAATCGTAGGGTTTGATATCGCCGGACGTATCGACTTTGATAAGAATTTCCTGGAATTTTCTCCAGGGAAAGATTCCGAGTATGCCAAAAAAATGTCAGATATTTTAACATCTTATGAAAACTCCAATGGATATGCCTGTCTGTCTGTTACTAACCCACCAGATCTTCGGAAAGGCTGCAAATTCAATCTTGCAACTTTGGGTGAATGCAGAAATTCCACCGATGCCCTTCATCAGGGAAAATACTGCGTCTACCTGAAGCTTAACAAGGTAAACAAATGCATTCTGTTACGCTTAATCTACATTCATAGTTATATTTTTTGAGCATTTTAATTCTAATTGCAAAAGGTTTACTATTTAAAAGTATTAAAGAAAATTAAGCCTTTGCCACACTAAAATATATTTAATCTTGAATTAATTAAGTACGATAATGATTACCCTTTCCGTATATGTCATATTAATGTATTAAATAAATTCATTATAACATTTCCATGCGCAAAAAGAAAAAGATATTTTATCATATAAAAAATCTTCTCTTTCTCATATTCTTCTTAATCACCTACTTATGAACATCTCTTTACATATAAATTGAAAGACCCAAAAACGTTTTTTAAATGTAAACATGGAGAGTGTGAGATAAGGGAACAACCAATCAATTGCGTGCGTCACATCCAGTTCAAGCTCAATGCTTTGGCATGCTTCTTAGGCTTGTATAAATCCGACTGCAGTTTATTTATCCATAAAGTTTCGTATGTGACTAACTCCCTTCTATAATTGCATTTAGCAATTATCTTAAATGCTACGTATGAGAACATGCACGGGAGGTTTCAACGATATGTTGCACAATTCCAGACGTGTATTCACCATTTCATTTGAAACCGGCGTTTAAGTTTAAATGTTCTCTCATTATTATTAGATAAATATTACTGTTAAAATTAATATTATTGAAAAGTTTATAAACAAACATACGAATTTTAGTATAATGTTTTCCTAAATCGTTCAAATTAAATAATTGTACAATGCTTAATTGCTAAAACGGTAAAAAATTAAAATTTATATTTATATTTCGGTGCAAAGTATTAATCAAATCTTAAATTTTATCTCTTTTTTGCAACATTAAAAAAAATTATTACGCCACTTACAGGTTTATGGCTGGCTTCCGAATATTGAGGGACCTGAGAAATTAATTCTTTTCAAATGCGAAGGCCAGGTAAGATTTTTATATAAAGTGTGTGCGTATGTTTTTATATACTATTTAACTCACGTTTGTGGCTTACGAGTTAATAGAACTCAGATTTATCTAATTCAAGTAGACACATATTATAGAAAATCTACTGCAATTATGTTGCACCTATGCAATTCTATCTGTATTACTCAACATCTTAATTAGACAGAAAGGTGTTTAGCAGAACAAAACCGCAATGTGTGCAAAATGCTTTTAAATTGTCGATCCTTGGCTTTTATAGCTGCCTATTATATAGAGTGTTTCCAATTATCAACATGGCAGTTTTTCAAGTTTCGAGACACTCTTGGTAGTTAGTGAATGGATGACAAGAGTATTACCGTTTGGTAATAAGCCTAATTGACATATAGATATTTATCTACCATTAACCGTAGTGAATGAAGGTCAAGTTAATTAGAAATGGTCAGAAATTCGAAAGAGATATGTTTAGGAAGGATACTTATACGGGAATGCTTCTTAATTTCAAGCCAGACCACCCATCTCGTAAAAAAATTGGTACCTTAAAGTCATAAACATTAAGAAATCTTAGATTAATAGATAAACTGCATATGAAATATAATTAGGTAGACTGTGCGATATATTCTAGGCTAATGGTTATCCTCTTAATATAATAGAAGCAACAATGATTGATGTCGAAAGAAAATTCAATCCTAAATTTAGGTACATAAAAGCGGATAAAGGGAAGGAAGAGCGTAAGATCGTGTTATTACCGTACTCTATACTAAAACGGATAGTAAAAGCAATAGATTTAAAGTACAATACAAGGACCACTTTTTTAAATTCGTTACATTAGACACTATATTTCTTTAACCAAAAAGAAAAGATTGAACCATTGGAAATAACAGGAGTGTATGAAATCAAATGCAATGATTGTAGTCTCATGTATGTTGGTGAAATCATACGCCCAATGAAGGTAAAAATAGGTGAAAATAGAACTACATGTAAGTATGGACATTTTGCTAAATTTGATCTTGCCCATCATGTATTGTAGACCGGACACACTATTAACTGGGATGATTGCAAACGCCTTTCAATATGAAGTCGTTATACGGTGACGAGATTGATTAGAGAATCTATCGCGATGAAATCTAAGGATAATATTAGGTATGAAACAGCTGATGAAATTTCGTTAGTTTCGATTTGGAATAGAGAATTAGCTAATAGCCTAAAAAGTCGATCGCATGATTTAAAATCTGAAGCTAGGTTCAGTAAAAGATTAAGAACATCGAATTAAGACCGGCTTATTAGTGGGCTTATTATTTAATTGATGACTAATCAATTATTGAGAATATAGTCTTTCTAAATTTCACTGCTAACTATTCGTTTGTTTTTAAAATTCTTAGAGATTTGAATGCTTATTAAAGAGCTTCTATCTTCTTTCCTTATACTGCTTATTCTTCCGTTAAATAAATTTCAGAATTTTCTTGTCTAAAAATCATTTATTTTGTTTTATATCTTAATTAATCTGCTTGATTTATTGAATAGGTATTCTGTGTCTTCCCCCCCACCCTAATTATTTAAATCATTCTAGTAATGAAGCATTTCAAATATTAAGAATAAATAATTATTTTCCAATTCCGCGTTTTGCGTAAGCGGGTTGTAACTTTGTACTAACAGTTTCACAAAGATCCGATTGATCAAAATTTCTATGGCCTTTGTGTCTTCCATCGGGCTGGGTTTGTATTCGTGCCTTTCTTCCGAAGGCTTCAAAATCGTTCATATTAACCAATGGAAATGCGGTTCCATCACATCTTTGTTTACAGGCGACATTTCGATGCCTACTATCCAGCACCATCAGCAGGCCACTATACACTGCACAATACTCACAATAGCAGATTTAAGCAAATGTGGTAACCTCGTTCCGAAACCGTTCTATTTGTATTTTATTTTTTTGACTCACCAATGGTTTTAAACATGGAATTTGTCTCAGTAACTAAACTCAATATATGCCTATGCCTAGCGCACATGAAAACCTACTCACTCAATATACTAATATATATATATATATATATATATATATATATATATATATATATATATATATATATATATATAGCCACATCTATTTTCAATACTTATCTCAGTATAATTTCAGCTATCTCAAATTCCCCGTATTCGTAATCTCATCTCGTGTGCAGAATATTGTAGGGGAGAGAGAAAGTATCGAACATTTTTAGAAACCGCGTACGCAAAACGCGGCATTGGAAAATATGAAGCTGGCACTTCGCAATAAAATTTCAAAAGAATACATGTTTTGTCTGACGCGTGCAAAGGGTAAATTAATGTCTATTGACTGCAGTTTCATTTAGATGTACGTACATGTGTATCAGTTATATTTAACTGACGGGTGCATATTTGATAATATGACGAGAACTGTTATTAAAGTAGCCTATTCTGAGTAAAACCTGAGTGGTTCAAATTGAAATTTAACACGTTCATGGGTCGTTAGAATTTGTAATTTAATCACTTACAACGGCATGTGGTTATGACAAGTGTTTCTTATTTATTGGTCTCCCCCACATCCGAAAATTGGAGGTCAACCTCAATTACGTCATTTTACATGGAATATATAAAACTACTTGCAGCTTTTGCTACATATACTTATATAGGAAATAAAATTTAACAATAATTGATTGCGTGTGTGGTGGTAACATTTCTTAAATCAAGTTTGCGAGTTTCAAGTAAACACCAATCCCATTTTATTTAACCAGACGTCGAACAACTATATATATATATATATATATATATATATATATATATATATATATATATATATATATATACGTTCATGTATATGTTTTTAAGTATCTTGTCTGTATGAATTAAAAATAGATTTTAGTTCATAAATTAGACAGGCTTCTTCAATTTTGGTCCCTTACCAGAACTGCCGTGTCATGGAATGGAACCTGGGCTTAGATTTTCAGATTCTAACACCTTATCCACTACGTCAATTAGATAGCAATTTATTGAAAGACTAACCAAAATCATAAGGCTCAAGATGCATCGCGATTAAGTTCTTAATAACTTAAATCTTATGTGCCCCGGTTCATGCACCGGCCACCGCACTTCTGACTAGCCCTTGATTGTTGTTCAAAAAGGACGAAACTAGTCTACCTGACGTATTGTACATGGTACCTTATTGAATTTTTAAATTAGGCTGATTTTTTAAAACAAATGCATATATATTTTTTATTATGCCCATTGCCTTCAAATATAACTACAGTATATTTCCAATTAGGAAGATATATATATATATATATATATATATATATATATATATATAAAATAACAAGCACTTGGCCTAAATATTCAAAAGATTCATGAACATGATTTTATAACTCACTGGCCACGAATAGCAAAATTCAACAATAATTTACTGGTATTCAGGCAAGACCCAACAAGCCCTCGACTAGAATCAGAAAACATTCAATCGGATTGGCAACAAACTGAAGGGAAAAAACAGATGCACATACGGTGACAGAAATTTCCAAACAATATGAGAGTTCAAAACTGCAATCCGCACTGGCGCTGTTACCAAGTGAAGAAAATAAATTTTCGCAACAAGGTGAAACGAAAAACTACACTCGGAAAAATAGCACTCGTACACATAACAGCGAACAATGCGCACAGATAGTTAATTCTCAAGCAATCAATGCAATAATGACCAGATCTTAGACATCACTTTGCAATACAGTAGGAGTGACCTTTACATGCAAACAGGCACACACACAAACACAAACGTATACACACTTACCAATCAGCCGAAACAAGAAATATAAGTAAAAGCGAGTCAGATTTGTTGCCACCACCATAATCAATTGAAAACCCAGAATGTATATAAATGAAAGATTGTAGAGCGATGTTTAGTAATTTTGAAATAAATGGTCTTTATCCACTTTGTTTTTAATGTTTTTTCTTCCTAATTAAAAATATATATATTTCCCACAATTTAAAATAAACTCAAATAAAATAAATAGATTTGGAATTGATGATCAGTTGCAGGCAGCTAAATTAAATTTAATAGTCCTTATTTTCTCTCTCACAATAAATTTTTACAAATGCAAGTATGTATTTTGTGTTGCGAACCTAGTAAAAAATTAGTTCACTTGTGACCAGAAGGATAAATCAAAGACAGCATGAACAGTATAATCTCATGCACATTAGATTTGTGCTTACTGGCGACATACTTACATATATATTAGCTCTCCACAACGAACAGTATATGACTGTTATACATTGAAATGAATGATATGATGCTTACCGCAACATGTGATAACTGATATCGATCAAGGCCAGAGTGTATGGATTTACTGGAGTAACAAATGTTCAGAAATGGTTGTAATTCTCAATTTCGGTGAACTATAGCATACATTGACATCCATCATGTTGGTACCATGTACCGACTCGGCAACCATAGTGTTAGTACCATGTACCTTTTCGGTACTATAATGTTGGTATCGGTTACTGACACAATAGCCATAGTGTTAGTATCCTTTACAGACTCAGTATATTATGTATTATATAGAGTGAGTTAGCGTTGAAGTCGCATTGTCGAGACTTTATAGGATGCTAGATTCACTACTGCAAGTTTAAACATTCGTCATGGAGATTGTACCTTCCTATTATCCCACATTCCTCACCTAAATATATAGTGGTTAAATGGCGTAATACCGGCTCCTACTGATGAGTCGCCAGTAAGCACGAAAAGAATGTGCATGAGATTATACTTTCCGTTCATGCTGTCTTTGGTTATCCATCAGGTCATACTCGAACTAATTTGTTACTAGGTTCGCAACACCTAATACATACTTGCATATGTATTAGTTCTCCGCAACAAACAGTATTTAACTGTAATATATTGAATTGAATGATGTCATGCTTACCGCGAAATTTGAAGACTGATATCGATCAAGGCCAGAGTGTATGGATTTACTGGAGTAACAGGTGTTCAGAAATAGTTGTAATTCTCAATTTCGGTGAACTATAGCATACATTGATATCCATCATGTTGGTACCATGTAGCGAACCCGCTACCAAAATGTTAGTACCATGTACTTTTTCAGTACTATAATGTTGGTATCGGTTACTAACACAGTAGCGATAGTGGTAGTATCCTTTACAGACTCGGTATATATTATATAGAGTGAGTTAGCGTTGAAGTCACATTGTCGATATTTTTTAATGTTAGCTTCACTTCTGCAGGTTTACACGTTCGTCTAGGAGATTGTACCGTCCTATTATCCCACTTTACTCACTCAAATATATAGTGGTTAAAGGGCGTAATACCGGCTCCTACTGATGAGTCGCCAGTAAGCATGAAACGAATGTGTATGAGATTATACTTTCCGTTCATGCTGCCTTTGATTAATCCTTCAAGCAATATTTAATTATTACATATATTTTTCATTTTGGTGAATCGCGCCTGTAATTCTATACCATTCAAAATTTGTTCAACAATTGAAACGATGAAAGTGGGAGGCATATTGTTTTCACTGTTGGTAATTACATATAAAAATTTCGGTTGCTTATTGCAAGACATTTCACGCATTTAATAATTAGTTTCATGTTCAAGTTAGTTTTATTTTTTCATTCATCATTGCCAATTTTAGTACGGATTCATGACTATCTTTTCAATTTTTCTAAAAAATCGAGCTAATGTTTATTATAAATCACCGTAATACAAGAAATATATTATTAAGATACTGAGTTTTGCATAACTACTTAATATAAGTTGCGCCTTATCCGGGATTTTTATACTTTTCTCTTTCAACAATGAACTTTAAAACCATTTTCTTGATTCGAATTTAACTCATAGCTCATCATTCCAATTAAAGCGAAACTAATAAAGGAAGTGCACAATTTTGGTTAATCCTCTTTATTTATACTTATTAATGCGTAAAATGATGCGAGCTACTGAAATTTCAACAATAGATGTATGCGTCACGTATGTGTGTGTCGGTCTATAGCTGCTACGCACTCATTTAAATATAATAACATACTCGTGTGCATCCATATAAGTGAAACTACAGTGACTGCATGTGAATTATGTCCTCGTTATGGAAGACTGACCTGCACAATCTGGCATCAGTTCTACGCATGAACAAAACATCAAGAGAAGCTAAGGTATCAACCTCTTCTTTTCGAAATTTTAAATTGAATATTGTTGTGCTATTTATAGAATATTTTAATCAGCTTTGCAGCATGAGCTTTGCATTCATGGACAAGAAGGTATCGTCAAATTCATGTTTGTATAATTGCACTCCACTAAATTTTCACAGTTCTTCTTCTGTATCGGTGGCTAGTGAAAACGGATTAAACAACTGAGCAGCACAAATAAAGTAAATTTTAAAATTATTGCACCACTTAGCTTAAAATGTAGAGAGTTATCTCGGACATACTGACACACATAGGCAATAGTTTCCTTCAAGAGGAAACTAGTAAATAATGTCCCAACAGCAGACGAACATACCCAAAGATGATTCACACTTAATTTGTCTAACTTTTCGACAAATACAAATTAATCTTTCAAGATGTATTCCGATAAGTGATTGCTTATCAATTTCAATGGGTTAATCACCGATTTCACTAATACATGCGTTGTCAGGTTTTTCATATGAATATTAAGCCTTAAAAGATACCGTATATTTGCATCTTTGGTAAAGCATACAAACTTGATATCTGTTTTCCAACTTGCATCAGTTGTTTGTGCTCAACATGTGTTAAATTTCCCTCCTGTTGAATCCACAATAATTCTATCGTAATGCTCATCTCAATCCATTTTTTGCAGTAATATCAGTGTTAATTCAAACCTGCCCTCCTTATCATATGAACGGACGTAGTTCAAAGGTAACAACAATGGTTATGATATGGAAAAACGGTAATAAAAACTCACTTATATTAAAATCATGCTAGGCTAAGGGATCAAAAGGTTCTGTAGAAAAAAAGCTTTACCTTGGTGTGAAGTTAGCATAAACGGTCAGACTAAAAGAATTAATAAAATTACTTCAGGAAACAATGATCTACTGTAAGCAAAGAAAAGGACATCTCTGAACAGCATGCAGGTATAATTATGGTGTTCTTCTATTGATACTGTGCAATCAATTTACTAAGATGACTGTGAACGCATAGTTATATGCATTCATAAGGTACTGACGAGATTAAAAATAAGATCTATTGAAATGAAGTTGGCAGAGGATATTGCGAATGAACCTACAGTGGAAACATTCCTATGTTGTATATGAAATTTAGTAATGAATAAAGTCAGAAAGCGACGATTTCATGAATAAAACTCGGGCTCTAGCAAATGATGAATAATATGATATTAAGACTTTCTTATATATACCATTATAAATTCGCTGCATATTACAAATTATTTACAGTGACGTCATTTCATAGTTTATTTAATTTTATCTTATTGTATCAATGAAATTATGGCCCCCATTTTGTTTAATGATTACCAACGCAATCTTAGCTTGACAATCACCGTTTCTTACAAAGACCATGCGTTCATTATGTGAATTACATAATTGAATTTTCTTATCTATAAATATATAAATTTTATATTTTAATTATGCTCATTATTTTGCTAATTCTCTGATCACTTAAACCGTTATGGTATTTCAAAATATTCATACGTATTACTGTAAAGCCTTCCATAAACGCTGATATCAATATTATTTAATGTGAGTCCGGTGGACAGTAAAATATTCTATACTGATAAACATTCTCAGCAATTAGGAATATAAAAATATTATATAATTAAGTGAATAATTTCATGAATACCGAGAAGTGTGATGACTGATGTTGATCGAGGTCAACGTGTATAGATATGCTGGAGTTATAGGTGTTAGGAAATCATTTTGAGTCTTAATTTTGATGAAATTTAACCTAACTCATAAACCATTGCTTTGGATATACGATGTAGTCTTGGTATTTTGAAAACCATTGTTTTTATTTTCGGTACAAGCTCGGTAGTTTAAGGATCATTAAGCTAATACGACTCTACAGAATGGGCATCTCGAAATTCGTTGTATTTTTGCCATTAATGGCTTGGAATATGATGATATATCATTAGTTGGCTTTGAAGTCAGCATCTTCAAAGACTTCATATAAAGTTAACTTTGCTACAGCTTGAATAAAAATTCCTTAAATCAGTGTGTGCCGTTAAACTATCCCACATTCATTAGTCCGAAATATATAGTTGAGTATATAGTGTATATCGGCACCTACTGATGAGTTGTCAGAGAAGCACTAAACGCATGTATACATGAGATAATATTTTTCATTTATACTGAATCTTGTATAGAATTCTGGTCCTCTTTGCACCAATGTTGATACTAGGTACGCAATACCTAATACGCGCATGTTTATTAGTTCTCCGCAATACATGACATTGATATTAGTCAACTTGAATTGCTTAAAATGCTGTTTGATCATAGCAGCTCACATTGAAAGATTTAAATAAGTAATATGTCAATACAGAGATCGTTTAAACGGCACTGCCTCTCGTAGATAAGGATAGTTTTAAATTTATATTTTAAATAGTCACACTTGTTATAACACGGCATTATGATAATTATGATTCCATTTATGAAGATCAATGGCTCGGAAATGAGTTAATATCAAACTGTGATTACATTTTTGAAGGCGGATAAAGAAGAAGTTACGATTCGGATGAATCTGCCTACATGTTAAGATGTATAAATATTTAATTCACATCGATGTGTATCCATAAATCGAAAGTGATTAACAGAAAGGTTACAGCGGCAAGTAAAATTATTGATTACTTATTATGACTGTTGGTTAGAGCTGAGTTGGGTTCGGAACATGGCAATAGATTCGAACGAATTTATACAGATGTATCCAGCGTGTACTGTTTGCTACAGCTTGCATAATAATACGCTGGTGAATTGCTAGCATTTACGGTTGAAATAGTTGACCAGCTTTTGTTCAAAATGTAAGTGATGGTTTGGCGAACTTATTTGTGGTATCCATGTGTGTAAATATATACCGGTTTCGAAGTTCTAGGTCTGCATTTAACGTTTTCTTGTTGATCATTCAATACTAAAAGGAAGTGAAGTAGACATTGGGCTCATTATTGAGGTGATGGGTATAGACATACCCTCTAAATAAATGTCCAAATAAGACAGCTTCAGTAGATTCAAAAAAAACATCTGTATGCATTAGCATGAGAAAGTATCTTTAAAATAAGGCACCATAATTCGCAAGTTGTATCTAGGGTTCATGGCGAGATACATTTGTGATTTGAAACCATAAAGATAGAAAATATGGTAATTTCCTTATACGTAACAAATCATTTTGTAAAATTCAATTTTTGATTAAAAGAGTGTCATCGTGTGGATTATCTTATTTAAAATAGTAATTTAACTAGAAACATTCAGGAAATATAAAGCTATACTTATAGGAAGGATAATTGATATGGGATATCAATTAATTTTATTTCAGATCATCTCTATCGAATGAAAACGTGTATCTTAAAATCATTGAATGTAAGAGAGACCGTTAATGAACAGAATATAAATCTTAGCGAGTTGGAAATAAGTACATTACAAGGAAGAATTCAGTGCTAATTTTAAACCGCTGAAGTTAATAGAAGCAACAATTATTAATTTTGTAAGTTAATTTAGCCCTAAGTTGACGACCGTAATATCCGATATGCCGAAGAGCGATCGCAGGGACATCGTATAACCGGACTTCAAGTTAAACATAAAAGTAAAATCACTAGCATTAAAATACAATTCTAGCACCGTTTTACGAAGTCTCTTACTCTGGGCAGTAAACGTTCTAACTAAAATGAAATAATTGAAACAGCAGATGCCATGCCAAAAACTTTTATTTCGTGTATGTAGACGAAATCATGCCCACAAGCAAGATAATAAGCCTAGAACACGGAGTGAATGTAAGTATGGTCATGTTGCAAAACTGATCTTAAAAGTCATTCTGTGGTCGGTGTACATGTAATTAACTGGAATAATTGTATTCATCTAGTCATATACATTCATAAAAGAATGACGAGATTTATTTGGTTACCTTTTGAAAATACACCAACTGTTCATATTATGGTTGAAATAGGGCCAAATAATTCGCTAGGCTCCATTTGGAACGTAGCACTATATAATTATAGAGAGCGACGATTACGCAAATCGGCCTGGGAAACAAGCTCCAGCTAAACATGAAGAAGATCAGCTTATTTATTTTTTTATCAATTTAATACTTGTTTATCAAATTTCTACTGTTCTATTCTTCAGAATTACATTCCTTATTGATTTTTATCTTATTGTATCTTTTAACCTGTGGCCTCTATTCAGCAAGACATGAATTAATTCGCTTTTACATTATCTGTCAGCTTTCCTTACAACGATCATGCGTCCCTTAGGCAATGTTTTTAATTCTCTTTTTTGATTTTCATTTATTTATTTACATTCTAAATGACACATCATTTACCGGTGTATAATCCTGTTATGTATAAATTTATTTGGGATATTTAACCACGGATTAAGCACGTTGCAAGTGACAGCTTCCGTAATACGACGACATGTTATATTATGCGGTCAGGTTAACATTTTGAGCCGGCATATAACTATAACTTTAATTGTTATACTCCACCCAAGCGTCACATTATTTTGCCGGTTTTATGCTATACAGTTATAATAATGCTAATTATACAAATGTTTTGGCAAGTCTGCATATATATATATATATATATATTTGATATTGAATAAAGCATGTCTTTTTTCGCAATTGTGCACACGTCTATAATTTTTATAATATTAGCAACTGATATGAGGCTTGATGATTATCTTAAAATTGTACGTTATCATAAGAAATAAAATATTGAAGCTTGATTAATTTGTGTTGCTATAATTTCTCGGCCATCTTTAGGACGACATAAGACGCAAATATCTGTCAAGTACCTTTTGTAAATGACACGTAAAATAATCATGTCTGATAGCTGTCGTTTCGTTTTCGTTCTATTTTGGACGACTACCTACAATAGAGGTTTAAATTACTAACATTGCATTATATTGCTCTTCTGCACATAAATATGCTTTAGCTGAGCGGATGCATTGTATTAAAAGGAAATAGCGCAAATAATTCACTCAATAAAGCAAAATTTTATTTATAGTTTTAAAATAAGAAAATATGAAAATTTGATCATTTTTAAAAGTAAATTATCAATTAATAGCAGAAAATATTGTCAGAAAATTAAATCTTGTACTGTACGGCTAAATACAGTTTAAACATTAATTGATTGAGTGGGTGGTGTGTGTGCGTGTTTGTGCGCGTTTGTGCGCGTGTTAACCAGAAAGATTCTTTAAATCAAGTTTGCGAGCTTGAATTAAACACCAATCCCATTGTATTTAACCAGTCATCGAACAACATAGCAAAACTACCGCCAGTCGCACGCACTGACGCGTTTCGACCCTCTATGATCATCATCAGAGTACGACGACAAACTGACTAGCGAGGATCAAACCGCATCGCATATTTATGGAAAGCAAAATTAGATATACGGCTTTTACCTCTAGTAGTCTCGCATACATTGTACTCAACTGGAAATGTCAGCTTCACAATATCTGTGCAGTCAGGAACATTAATCTTTTTGCAGCTTCCTCACACACACACACACACACACACACACATATATATATATATATATATATATATATATATATATATATATATATGTTGACAATACAATTAAACAATAATTGATTGCGCGGGTGGTGGTAACAATTCGTTAAATCAAGTTTGCGAGCTTGAAGTAAACACCAATCGCATTGTATTTAACCAGTCGTCAAAAAACAGAAAAACTATCGCCAGTCGCAGTAAAATTTGCTCGGTCCTGGTAATTATGACGAGGATTTATGCGACTCCCCTTATTTTGTGGGTGCAGAATAATGCTTATTTATCTATATTAAAATGATTTTATCCACCAACAGTTCTGACTAGCATTAAACAGTTATCAATATTAAAACGAAAACATGTTTAAATGTTTATTTCTCTGTCTTCACAAGCATTGTTCCCGTAATCTCATTTATCAAAATTCTACTCATATATATATGAATGTATCTGCATTCAATATATATATATATATATATATATATATATATATATATATATATATAATAAGTAAGAAAAATGTTTGGAGAATAGAAATTTATCATCCTATCTTAGTGGTTTATAATGTTAACAGTATTTAATTTCGATTTCATGCTTCGTTTCAGAACCTTAAAAAACTAACTATCTGTTTTGAACAAATACGAGCTTTGTATTTAACAGTCTGTTGTAGTGAGCACTACCCTGTCTAATAAGGCAACGAAAGTAACATTTCCGCATTTAACTTTGTCTCATCCGCGATATCCGGAATGGTTTGCCAAAACGCAATTTTGTTCTAATTGCATATACGAACAGCGTCCATGGATTTGCAAACCCAACCTGCCAAGTTCAACATCATCATAAGCAGAAGCGTCAAAATAAACTCGTTCATTCACAATTTGACATGTTTGTGCTCAAATCAGCCGGTGTGCTGGTAGACAATGTGGATTAAATATTAACAAAGTAACAGTATAGAGTAAGCAGTCTATCAAAATTTTAATCTACATCCGTTCATTAAAATGCCAAAAGATTTTATCTTAATCAGTAAACTAAACACACACACACACACACACGACAGACCTTGTCAACACATGAGTAACAATATAGACATTCATTTCCTCATACATTCAGAATTCTTTTAAAATGACTAGTCCACAGTCCACACCACTGGGCAAACCATCACAAGGCATCAGAGGAATGTGCCCAGGCTAATAAAAGCGAATGCCCAAGTAGAAAAAGTTTAAAGTAATCAAAGTTGCCCCATTTTCCATTATATGATTACTTAAAGTAGAGAACAGAAGTAAGTTTATATTCGATTCAAACATAATTCATGTAATGCTGTATAGTTTATTATACCTAAATGCAATCGTAAAATTATAAAACCTCAAAATCTTGGAGTAAAGATAACATGGTATATAAATTCTTCCTATTAAAAGAGAAATATATTTAACACGGCAAACTGAAAAGATTTATACATGTAACTGACAATTTCGCTTAGCTCAGGCAGGGATTCGCACGGTGTTCAGTGCAATACGCCGAACAAAATGTACCCGGTTCTAGCTCCAGTTGCAACAAATCTTGGATAGTACATGAAGTGTATCTAATGAGGACGCTTCAAGTTTACTCGTTGAATTTACTTTGCTACATGAAGCAATTCTCGGTTTATACTGACTATATATATATATATATATATATATATATATATATATATATATATATATATATATATATATATATATAACAAAAGTCCTGCCATTAAAATTCAATATATATACATATAAATAAATCTATTTATTTATTACCATTTCCATGTTTATTTCGAAATAACGATTGTCTTTAAATTGAATAGAATATTTAATTGAGTATGCAATTTTTCGGTCTGTTTTATTTTTTCTCTTTTATTGCTCGACAAAAAGAATCCTTTTGATAAGTTGCGCCTTGGTCAGCCAAGATATTTTCCTTCATTAACAAAAGACAACGAAGAATTGTAAGTTGTTTATATAATAATTAACGAATTTGTTACATATTTTGTTATTAAATTTTGAAATACAATATCCTTTAAGCAGCAAATTTTTGAGAATGCGTTACTGCTTTGTTTAGAATTTTTGCTCTAAATAACTAGACTATTAACAGGAGAGCTGACATTTTCCATTCATCAATTTCCCACAAATTATATTCATTTTGTAAGGAATAACATATAACGGAACGTTTTAAATACGTACATTATTCGTTCATTTCACGCAAAGTGAAATTTTACTTTTTCAGGCCTTCATAAACAAATTTATATGTTTTATTTTTCTGCACCAAATAAAGTTATTCAGGTTGACATGACTATATATACTGAAATCAGTGTGTTTTGAAATATAGAGCTATAGTTTTTGATCTTATTTTGCTTTTGCGACAAAAATATTTTACAATCATTGGAAAATTTTAAACCTGAAAAATTTTGTGTGCGTTATTTATTAAGTATTAAATATAAATGACAAAAAATTTATACTATGTTCAAAACGATTCGGAGGAAGTTTAGAATCATACTACAAAAATTTATTTATACTAGTTGGGAAATAATAATGAAACATGGGTTAACTACAGTAGTCAACATGCCGGTTTTAAAGGTGGATTTTCAATGTCTTTTAATTTATTTCTTCGTCATTATCTAATCGATTAATACAAACATAATGTCGTTTGCATGTACAATGAGAAAAGGTAATTCTGTTGAACAGGTTCGCGAATTCTTTCTGTTTCCCTGCTAAAAGGAAATTGCTAATTTATGGAAGTTGGGATTTGAACAGAATTCAAGATTCATATTATACAACTAGCACTCAGAAGGCAAGTTGAGACATACCTTGCTCAGGAATTTGCATAATATTAAGTTTTCAAGCATAAGCCTAACCACAATTGTTACTTTATTAAAATTGTTGTTTAAATCATGTTTTTTCATATATGATTAAATGTTGACTACATATTTTGTTGCTCGTTGGCGTCAATTTGCAAAAATTCTTCCGACCAATTAAATCCGTCTATTTTATTCTGGTAAACATAAATCTTCACAGATTAAATTCGAAACGTCTTTTTGTGTCAAAATTAAATTCGTAATTAATCAACATTATGCCCTTATACATTTTAATCCTAAAAATTATATATCAGCCATTAGTCTATTTAATGAACAGAGTTAACTTATCCTTTATTGATTACAGATTTGAAAAAGTATATCAAGAAGAAATCATGTCAACTCAAAATCGCAGCATTCTGCGTCTAATAATTTAAAAATTTTTTTAATCAAACACTTATTAAACGGCTTGCAGATTTCTCCACACACACACACAAAAACACACACACACACATATATATATATATATATATATATATATATATATATATATATAAATAAAATATAATACAATTAAACAATAATCAATTGCGCGGGTGGTGGTAACAATTCTTTAAATCAAGTTTGCGAGCTTGAAGTAAACACCAATCCCATTGTATTTAACCAGTCGTCGAACAACATAGCAAAACTACTGCCAGTCGCACGCACTGACGCGTTTCGACCTTCCATGATCATCATCAGAGTACGACGGCAAACTGACTAGCGAGGATCAAACCGCATTGAATATATATGGAAAGCAAAATTAGATATGCGGCTCTCACCTCTAGTAGTCTCGCATACATTGTACTTGACTGGAAATGTGGGCTGCACAATTTCTATGCAGTCACGAACATTAACTGTTTGCAGCTTTAGCCACACATATATATAGGCAATACAATTAACTAATCATTGATTGCGCGGGTGGTGGTAACAATCTTTAAATCAAGTTTGCGAGCTTGAAGTAAACACCAATCCCATTGTATTTAACCAGTCGTCAGACAACATAGCAAAACTACCACGACTGGCGATTGATTTCCTTTCCATATATATGAAATGCGGTTTGATCCTCGCTAGACAGTTTGCCGTCGTACTCTGATGATGATCATGGAAGGTCGAAACGCGTCAGTGCGTTGTGAATGGCGGTATTTTTTCTACGTTTTCTGACGAATGGTTAAATACAATGGGATTGATTTTTACTTCACGCATGCAAATTTGATTTAACGGATTGTTACCACCATACGCGCAATCAATTTTTGTTTAATTCCATTATGTATATAGATGTGTGTGTGTGTGGTAAAAGCTGCAAGCAGTTGATGTTCGTGACTGCATAGAAATTGTGCAGCCGACATTTCCAGTCAAATAATATTTATGTGAGACTACTAGAGGTGAGAGCCACATATCTACATTTGCTTTCTGTATATATATGCAATGCGGATTGATCCTCGCTAGTCAGTTTGCCGTCGTACTCTGTTGATGATCATGGAAGGTCGAAACGAGACAGACGTTGCGACTAGCGGTATATTTAACAATAATTGTTTGCACGGGTGCTGGTAACAATTCTTTAAATCAAGTTTGCGAGCTTGAAGTAAACACCAATCCCATTGTATTTAACCAGTCGTCGAACAACATAACAAAACTACCGCCAGCCGCAACGCACTGACGCGTTTCGACCTTCCTTGATCATCATCAGAGTACGACGGCAAACTGACTATCGAGGATCAAACCGCATTGAATATATATGGAAATCAAATTGAGATATGCGGCTCTCACCTCTAGCAGTCTCGCATACATTGAACTTGACGGGAAATGTCGGCTGCACAATTTCTATGCAGTCACGAACATTAACTGTTTGTAGCTTTTGCCACATATACATATATAGGCAATACAATTTAACAATAATTGTTTGCGCGAGTGGTGTTAAAAATTCTTTAAATCAAGTTTGCGAGCTTGAAGTAAACACCAATCAATGCGGTTTGATCCTCGATAGTCAGTTTGCCGTCGTACTCTGATGATGATCAAGGAAGGTCGAAACGCGTCAGTGCTTTGCGGCTGGCGGTAGTTTTGTTATGTTGTTCGACGACTGGTTAAATACAATAGTGTAGTTTTGTTTTGTTGTTCTGCAACTAGTTAAATACAATGGGATTGGTGTTTATTTCAATCTCGCAAACTTGATTTAAAGAATTGCTACCACCACCCGCGCAATCAATTATTTTTTAATTGTATTGTCTATATATATGTGTGTGTGGCGAAAGCTGCAAACAGTTAATGTTCGTGACTGCATAGAAATTGGGCAGCCGACATTTCCAGTCAAGTTCAATGTATGCAAGAGCTACTAGAGGTGAGAGCTCTCATATCTACTTTGCTTTCCATATATATTCAATGCGGTTCGATCCTCGCTAGTCTGTTTGCCGTCGTATTCTGATGATAATCATGGAAGGTCGAAACGCGTCAGTGCGTGCGGCTGGCGGCAGTTTTGTTATGTTGTTCGGTGACTGCTTAAATTCAATGAAATTGGTGTTTCTTTCAAGCTCGCAAACTTGATTTAACAACATATTAAACTGATTCGTGAATAACTATATTTCAACTGCGTGGCATCTCAACAAAAAATGCAGATACAAATTTTCAGCTCAGCACAAGAACACAAAAATTGTACTAATGGATAATTTTTGATTATTTAAATTTGTAATATCCACAGGCAATTTTCATAAATTTTGATCAACAGGAAACACCTGCATTCTACAGTCATGGTCAGTTTGCGATATCATATCCTACAAATTATAGGATTAGTAGTTTATTTAGTGTAAAGACGATTCGGTTCCTCGCGTTCCTTCAATTAAATTATTCAATTAAACAATCAGTGATTGCGCGGCAAGTGGTAACAGTTATTTAAATTAATTTTGTTACCTTTAGATAAATACCAATCACATTGTATCTAATAGTGTTAGAAAATTTGCCACCGTGCTCTGATCCTGACCAAAGAAGGTCGAAACGCGTCAGCACGGGCGACTGACGTTAGTTTATCCATTTTGTGCGACTGGTTATACATAACGAGATTTACGTTTATCTTAAATATATTTCTAGCATAAACTACTTTGTTTATTCGTGGTACACGTAGACAAAAATAAAAAGACAGACTATAATACAGATACGAAAGCTACTAAGTTGTCTATTGATTTAAGATTTATATATCGGAAGCAGAGCCGAAAGTAGAATTTAAAATAATTTATCACTTTAAATTCGATTCATATATATTGAGTTGAAGCTTAAAACTACATAATTTATACTACAGTATTTTATTTTATTGTTTCCACATAGAACGTAAAAAGGAACTACTATTAAATCAACTCTTAAATTTGGATTTGTATACGTTTTATACCAAGATGATAATTAGGAAGATTGAAAAGATAGACTGAATTGTAACCTCCGGTCACTTTAAGTTTGAGTCACATAGACAGCGTATGAATTCATTTATTCTGCATAGTCAACCACTAACCAAGGGCATATCATATTCAAAGCCAATAAAGCATTATCTGTGTACAACCTATGATGTTCTGGAATCATGATCAGCTCGATTCGTGGCGTTTTCTTAAATGTGCAAGCATCGAGGATTATATCTAAAAAAACGTAAAACTGTGTCAATGGTTATTTTAGGAAATGCTTAATAAATATGATAAACTTCATAAAGAAATAAATATTGATTTTATCGGTTCTGATCGATAATTCATACAAATTTATTTTGTTCAATTTAAAGTGGCCCTTGGAGGAAATTTTCGTTTAGTCACTTCCATTATTATTTCTTATTGGTTGGATTTCCCTGCACTAAATTTCGAGTTTACATTCTATTTTGTGCAAATCATTGATTTTGTATATTCAATACCCGTATTCGTACTGTGTATTGGAATTGGGTAAATTATTCAACATCTTACGCCAAACAACGTTCTTTCGAATTCTGTTGATTTGTGTTATCACAAAAGTGAAACTCGTTATTTTAAAATGAATGAATGTAGTGTGCATTATCGTGGTTAAGCAGTTAAAATATCTAGAAATTTTCAAATAATCTTTTCTGTAACAAAAGGTATTAGATTTATTTGTATTTTGGAGGTATTATTCCAAGAACATAATGAGCTATATATTTTTGTAATTTTATTTATGAGATCCATTCAAACGCAGTATTTACCGTTGACCTTAATCAACGCGACAGAAAACATGATTAGCGGATGTTCTGCATTCACGTTTTTTACAGCTATTGTCAAGTTATAGACGATAATGGTTGAAATTATGAGTTGTCTAATTTTTTTTGAAGCATTTCTCTTGATTTATATTGGATATATGTTGGAACTCAAGTATGTTTTTAAATTGTGTTGTCGGAGTTCTAGCTTCATATATTCCAATGCCACGTTTTGCGTACGCGGGTAGTAGCTTTGCACGGAAAGTTTCACAAAGATCCGATTGATCACAATTTCCAATTTTTTTTGTCTTTGATCGGGCTGAGTTTGTATTCGTCCCAATGGAAATGTTGGAACTGTTTAAACTTAAATTCATATTGATTGTTAACAAGGTTGTCGCTGATTCACACAATCCCAAAACACATACAGTGTTATTAATTAAATTCTATTGCATACTTACACTTAACAGTACATGAATTGAATATATGCTAAAGTGGACGCGTCTGATCGAGGCTGTGTTGCTGACTGAAGAAGAATATAAATTGACGAAGCACAACATCAAAAAAAATAGTTTGTTGCAGGCGAGGTGAAAAAAATTAATTTAAATCAAGGTTGCGATCATGATATGAGCAGCATTCTCATCAGTTGTATGTACATTTTTCCGTATAAACCAAGCATTGCGTAATATAGAGAAAAGCAATTTATCCAGTAGACCGTTTTCGTTCTTATTGGGAACTCTTCAAGTATTGTCCAGAATTTGCCGCGGACAGGGCTCGAACCTGGTCACATCTGCTTCGGAGACTATGAACTTAACCAGCGAGTCAACCTACAGCATGTAACACAAGAATGTTCGACTATATTCTAATGTTTTTGTTTATTAAAACTTCAGCAAAAGAATTTAGTTGCATAACTATAGTACATTAAATAATCAGCATGTAAAATAATTTTCTCTACATCATATTAATTCGAGCTTTAGGTAGGCTATAGCACAAATGTAATACCTAAAGTGTGAAGTGAGCACTAGTTACGATTTAACAGGTTGTCCGTTAGTACGATACTGTAAGTGGCGGAGAATTTATATATATGCAATCGTGTATTATATGTTGCGCGCCTTGTAACAAATTAGTACAAATATCACCAGAAGGATAAAACGAAGACAGCGTGAACAGAAATTCTAATCTCGTGCACATTGGTTTCGTGCTTACTGGCGACTTATCAGTAAGAGCCGGTATTACGCCCTTTACCCAATATATATTTGGGTGAGGAATGTGGGGAAATAGGAACGGTAAAACCACCTGCACGAATGTGTAAACCTGCAGTAGTGAAGCTAACTTCATATAACGTCTTCGATAATGCGACTTAAAAGCCAACTAACAATATATAATAATATGTATACCGGATCTATAAAGAGTACCAACACTATGGATATTGTGTCAGTACTTGATACCAACATTATGGTACCGAAAAGGTACATGGAACTAACATTATGGTTGCCGAGTTGGTACATGGTACCAACTGGACGGATTTCAATGTATGCTAAACTTCACCAAAATTGAGAATTACAACTATTTCTGTACACCTGTTTTTCCAGAAAACCCATACACTCTGGTCATATTTGAACAAATTTGTTACTAGGTGCGCAACACCTAATACACAATTGTCTGTTAGTATTTTACATTATTTTGATAACCCAAATTTACCACTTTTATGAAAAATGCCAAATCTGACAGCCGGTCGGTCAGCAGTATTTAAAATGCACCATTTAAAGATGAATAAACATTAAACTATTAAAAACACCAACCATTGCCCGAGATGCACAGTTATACGGTCATAATTTCAGAACTATATACTTGTATAAATGCTTGTGTTTGTTAAGTTTGTGCACGAAAAATGCTGATGTTTGGTCGATTCGTTAATCCGATTTAAGTTGTTTCATAATTGGCATAATCAACTGTTGTTTCTTAAAGCACAGGTGGTTTAACGGTTTTAATTAACAGTAAACTCCAGTAATATGAAATATTTAACCAAATGTTAACCAAACGTTACCTTAAAGCACGTTGCATTTAAAGTTGTTTTATACAGGCGTGACAATCAATGCAGTTTTCCAAAATTTTATGTCGAATTTAAAGCGCAATATGTATTCTGTATTTCGGTCTATTTGTGCTTTAGAGTGAGAGAAAAGTTAAAAGAATAGTTTCTAATTAATATTGTGAAATAATACTAAGGTTAAGTTTTATATATATATATATATATATATATATATATATATATATATATATATATATATATATATATATACATACATAAACAGAAGGTGAATCGCGAGAACTTTAAATGAAAATTCGTGGTTATTATCAATTTTAGAATGAAACATGGTGTTTCTTGTCATATTAGCTGATTGTCCTTATCAAATTGCGTTACACTTTCATTTAATGTGCGTGACTTATTGATTGACTGGTTCAAAAGTTGTACGGCGTCATTTGTTTGTACAAGCCTTTGTGTCCTGATGCAAGCTGCCAACCTTAGGTCTTTATTCTTATAGTCAAAATAACGGACAGGTGGACAACCATACATTCAGTTGTTTTTATATGGCTGTTGTTAAATACAGTTGAGACAAGAGGTTTCAAATATGCTTAGTCAGACGAAATTCGTTTCAAGTAAACAATCATTGATTGCGTAGGTGGTGGTAACAATTCTTTAAACTAAGTTTTCGATCTTGAAATGAAGACTAATTCCGTTGTATTCAACCAGTCGTCGAACAGCAGTTTACGTGCAATTGTTGGTAGTTTTGCTATGTTGTTTGACGACTGGTTAAACACAATGAGATTGGTTTTCGATTCAAGCTCGCAAACTTGATTTTTTTAAATTCTTTGCAGTTTGAGTGAGAAGACCTTCCATTTTTATTCCAAATACGCCAGGATGAATAAAACTACCTGATTTATTTACATAAAATAATGCACTCTTTGATTGATAATATTAATCCCTTCAACGACAGAGTTGAACAGTTATGCTTACAAATACGAGACATGATACTACCGCCCGGTGAGTTTGAAGGTCAGATTTGATGTGTCCTAGGAGCACTAATATCAGTGACGAACAATAAAGATCTTAAACCGACAATAACTGAATTAATATTGTCCTGGAGTAGACAACCCTTATGGAATCAGTCGTTTTACATTTCGCAATCAATTGTTTACTATTAATTCAAGATAACTTTATTGGGTCATGTGCATAAATAATTTAATTACAAGGATATATATTGTTTCGAGTCCTACTAAAAACCGTATCATTAGCATGAACACGTCGTGGTGTAATGCTTAAGCCTATAACGGCCTAACACTTGCCCAAACTACTAGTATTAGATTTCAGTCCTAGTGGTACATACAAAAATAACATTTCAGTGTCGTTCATTCTTGCAAAATTCATTTCGCTGAATCTCACGAAAAACTAATTCTAAAAGCACCTGAGACTGCTCTTTACGCAGGCATACATAATACTTCTTTCTTGAGATAGAAATTTGGATACCTACAGCAACTTGTCATTATGACGTTCGACTTTCCTTATCATAAAACCTTTTAAAGAATTTAAAATATGAAATTTTTACTTAATGGTTCAATAAATCACTTGACAATGATAGTCAGCTCCACGGAGCCATGCCTATGTAAAGCGAGACGAATTAAACGTAGTTCGGTCTTTTTCACTTGGTTGTCAGAACTTACTCAGAGCGTACGAGGAAACAGACAGTTGCAATTGTGTGGTGAGGACAGATGCAAAACCCTGGGCTCAACCAAGCCTAGTCTGCTTTTCTTTAATATTATGGAACTTGAACTAACAATATAAGGAATAAATGCGCAACATGTTCTAAATCTTTGATAAGCAAACTTTTCAGCCGACTGAAACATTTAGTGTCATGACCTTCGTTCTCATATATTTTCGCAGCATTATCCTAATATGCAAAATATAATTCAAACTAAACTATCATAGAAGGATTGTATTATATATATATATATATATATATATATATATATATATATATATAGACTAATCATCAGACTGAAAATACACTACGTCAAAACAAACTGGTTTATTCTTATGAGGCATGCATTAAGAACCGCCACGTCCGGGGTACATTTGCTTCAGATTCTCGCAACTTATCAACTGCTTCATTGAAACTGTGCTTTACAGGTAATTTTCAATTACATACCAACTTATGCTTTGTTCAGTCCTTCATTCCGGTATAGTATTTTTAGCATAGTTCGCGATATAAAATTCAAACTGATCTTCATAAAACTGCTATTATAGAACAGACGCTATGCTACCTGAGGAAGTTGAAATTAATTTGGATATAATGGCAGGATCTTATTACAGATATACATATATATTTTTTTATATAGATATTATTTGTATATATATGTTTTATATAACATCATTATATATAAATGATACTGCCAGCCAAAAATAATCATGAAACTCAAAATGAAATAACATTGTTTTGCTAAGATGTGTTTTTATTTTTAATGTTCGCTTTTCAGTGGTTTCATCTCACCCGACTTCTTTCCCTATGTCAATCAGCCAGAATACGATTCACCTCTAGCTGCTGTCATTTTCCCAGATGCTCGTAAGGATGTTGTGGTTTTGGTGGAATGTCAGCCACTGGGAATCTACGCAAGAAACAGTTTAGCACGTTTTGACTTGATAATCAATTCACAGTAAAGCAGTTTATCATATAGAACTTAACTAGTTGCATTATTGTCTTGTATATTCCTTTACATTTTTCTACTACCGTGAGCGTATGCTTATGTGTGATTTTTAAATGTGTGTGTGCGCGCGTATTCATATTAGCTCGTGGCTTACGCTTAACAATAAAATAGCTACTTAGCGGCAAATTAAGCACCGAATTTTCATATTTGCACTCTTTTTAGTCTTTCTTGTATTTTCAATACCTCAACTCAAACGTTTGCTCAAAATTAGCACCCAACACTGAAATTGAGGAGTTGTTGTGTAGACCAAATAAGGCGATATTTTGACGAATAGCGGACTAAACGATATTTCCGCAAATTTCATATTTTGGAACATTGTTCTCAAAAGACAGCTGACCTCAATGTTTTATGCGCTTTCACATTATTAAAAGCGTACAATCAACTGCAAATTCGACTGCAGATACAGAAACCAAATGACTCCAAACAAAAAAAATTAATTCAATAGTACACAAAGCAAAACACGGCATATTTTAATTTTACATCTGTTTTTTTTTTTCGATTGCTTAATCCAGATTTTAGACTTCTTTTGTAGAGTATTCAAAAAAATATGTTACAGTGTATTATATTGTGCTAGAAACTTTATTCTTATCACTTCAATTTAATCTACTTTTAATCAAACCCCTTAATAAAATGATTATTTTCAATGAAAAATACTTTTAGTTAACCGAGTTATTTCTATGTGATTTGGTTCATAGTTTATTATAATAAAATTTTCCATCTTGCATAAAAGCATGAAATAGGTTTGCGGAAACATTCACAAAAGTTTTAGACTTTTGATAAATAACTATTGAAATTCAGCTTGTCATCTTAAACAGCAATTCCGAATTATTACCCAATTGTAAAAAATTGCACAACTAACCTAAGCGCACACACTGGTGCATTTTGGCCTTTACATTCATTACCTGAACACGCCAGAAAACTGAATAACGTAGACCAAACTGCAATATACTTATTATGTATTGAAAGTAAAAAAAATTTGTTTTTCAGCTAAAATCTACTTGAATGGTACGTCGAATGCATATTTTTGCGCAACAACAAACGTAATAATGGTGACGTTTTTCCCTACTCACATGAGCTACTGAATTAGTCAAGCATTGATTGCTCGAATGGTCAGAACATAGCTTCAAATAAAACTGGTCGGTTTGATGTTAACACCAATTTCATATGTTCAACCAGAGGAAAATCCTAGCAAAACTGAAACAATCATCAGTGTATGGCATGTAGCAGTGTAGTTAGACTGCACCGGCTATCTAGGTTAATTATAGTCATCATATTCCATCCTTTAATTAAATAGGTATATTAATAAACTGAAGGCCATGCGTAATAGTATCAGGTGTATATGAATAGAGTATTTCGCATTGAGCAGCCTGGCTGGATCCGAATGAAGCTTTCAGGAAGCGTATAATATTGCAAGCCTAGTTTTCATGATCGTATGATAATTAAATTAAATGAATATGTGGTTGAAATTAATAGTATAGCGTGCTTCCTGTGACGGTTCACGTTTATCGCGAGTGACTGTTTTCAATAGCTATATGTATGCGCAGTATAAACAGACAATCTTTTTCCTTTATTCGCTCAAATTCCTAATAAAGCTAGTATTTATTAAACTTTATAGAAAACTGGGAAGCAGCCGTTCTAGCCATAAAAATAGTCTGCAAACACAAGGCACATTTAAGGTTATCAAAGTGGATGTTACAATTTAGGAAAATAAGGCTTTTTGTCTGATTTTTTAAGATATGGATCTGTTGGATATTTCATGTCTACAAACTTGCGAAAAATAACTGGTCTTCTTGCCCACACAATTAATGTTAGCTAAAGTGAATTCCTTTATAAATATTAAAAATTTAAATGTACCACGTTTTGTTAATTTATTTTACTAATTCATGCAAATGGTGGATTAGATGTAATTAGGCATCTCTTAAATTATTCGCTGCGAATGAAATGTTTACTCAAAATACATTGACTTCGAAATCTTAGTAGAAATCGGTAAACTATAGAGAGGTTATGGATTATTTTAAATAACTTTGACAATTATCTATCTATCACAATGTTCGCTTGAATTAAAATTACAATCCAACATTTTATGAATAAAAAAAGGTTCTTTCAGCATTTATATAGGTTTTTAGTTAGTCTACATAAAAAAGAATAAAATAGCACATAAAAAAGTAAAATGTTGAAAGTCGTTCGACAGTGCATCTGAAGTAGTTCAGGTTTAAAATTAAATATACTTAAAAATACACAAAATATGCAATTAAATTTATATAAAATTTGCGTGAATAGCGTTTCACTCTTTCTATTTATTGTTCAAATCCTCAAAGACTTTTCCTTCATGGACAATAGGTCGCACAAAACGACTTGGTTTTTAAAAATACTTGTAAAGCCGATTTACGTAAATTGATTTCGTGATTCTTCGCTTTACACAGATTCTAAAAAAGGGTATTCAAAATAAAATAATAATATAGTTATTGAGGCAATTTTAGGTAGTAAAATATTATAAGTTTAATTTAAGCCGATTATTGGGTTGCGATCCGATTTGTTTGCATCCGCTGTCTTCCTGGTTTCTCCACAACTTTCGATATCCGGATATGGATATATTTTCAATGGAAAGCACATCACCTACTAAGTTGACAATCAATATGTCAAGTCAACTTAGTAGGTGATGTGCTTTCCATTGAAAAAGATATCCATATCCGGATATCGAACATTTTTGGAAAATCAGAAAGACAGCGGATGCAAACAAATCGGATCGCAACCCGATAATCAGGTAAATGATCTATTCCCTGTCGCGTAACATGTTTCTTTTAAGTTTAATTTAAGCGTTTAACAAATTCCGTCAAGCCAATGAACCAGGGATAGTGGTTTTCGCAAAAAAAACACTAACAGCATGGCCGTCCTCAATACGTGAATTAATTAGCACAGGCACGGACACAAACAAACAAACAAGCAAACACACACATCCAGGTTAAACTGATTGTGTTAGTAAAAGTTGCCAGCGATTCTCTCGTCTGTGTATGGTTTCTTTTAAATTCCCGCATAAATTAATTTACAGCTAAAGGCACTATTTGATTCGTTCTTTCAAAAAGTGCTTAAAGTTTGTTCATTGACAAATTGCGACGCCTTTTGTGTAAAGAACAATTATTGTTGATCAGTGCAACATACCGTTAAAACATCTGTTGCGCTGTTTTTATTTTTCTTCTTATCCGCCAATTCGTCCTCGTCATTCCTAAAATTAAAAAAATTCCGGATCAACTTAACATGCATCGATGTAAATATACATAGAAATGTAACATTGAAATTATAAAACCTTCATGAACCATATTATAGATTTTGTATATTGCACGCGAATAATTGCTCGAATACTATCTTGGTTAGCACGTGATTTGCTGTCAAAAAAAAGTAATTGCTTCTCTCAGTACTTAACAAAAACGCGTCCACATCTCAAACAGATTAACAAACTTGATTAATTAAATCAAGTTTGCGATCTTGATAAAGACACCTGTTTAATTATGTACATACGTGGGTCAGTATAAACAAAGCATTGCATAGTGTAGAAAAGGTAATTCAACCAGTAGACCGGTTTCGTCCTTATTGAGAACTCATCACGTACTGTCCAATATTTGCCGCGGACAAGGTAAAAGGCCATTCATCCAACAGGTGAGTTACGTCCTTAATGGGAACTCTTAACGAACCATCCCGAGTTTGCCGCGAAAAGGGCTCCAATCTGGGCACGTCTGCTCCAGAATCTGTTGCTCTAACCATTGAGCCATCCTGCGGCATAATAGGCACACTTTTGAGTTATATACTAATTAATGATTCTTGGTTAGCCTTTTCTTTAGTTGCACAGTAAATGATAAGTGGCTAATAAGGATGAAACCGGTCTTCTTGATGAAATGCCTTTTTTACATTACACTATGCTTAGTGTATACTGCCAAATATATGCACATAAAGGGGCAGGTGTTTGTATCAAGTTCGCAACCTTGATTTAATTAATTTTTTTCACTGCCCGCGCAACCAGTGCTCATTTAAATATAAAGTACTTGATCTCAAAAACAGTTGTAATAATTGCAAATATTTACATAAAATAGGGAATCAGGAGAATAATGAAATTTATAAATTCCTTAGTGGCGATAACTAATTTGGAATACATATATTTTTTAATATGATAATCGTTTTAATCCAAAAAAAATTCAACCGTAGAGCTAAAATTATATTATAATTTTTACACATCACAATTTTGTCGTTTTTTTGAAGCAAGAACGGCGTTCCAGAAAATGACATGTTGATAACAATATTTTGAGCTACGGGTAACAGAAAAAAGTAAAATTGTTATTTCGATATTTTACTTAACAGTAAGTATTTTTTTGTAGAATTCGTCAACACTGTTAACAAGGTAAGCAATTAATAATTTATATATTTCTAAGTGTCAGTCTTCAATGATAGGAACACCTAGCATAAAATTAAGATAATAAATTCCCAATCAAGATGCATTTTGTCAAAGTCGATTATAAACTGATCATTTACTATTTCACAGATTGCACTGAACAGATCTGGTTTATTCCTACCAGTATTTCCACGAGGAATTAGAAAGTTCATAGAATTAAAAATTGAATTTGCGTCTAAGGTATGATCAAAATCAGATATTTTTCATTTCAAGACTACGCTTTGATTAGGCAAAACAAGTAGAAATGTACTCATGTTTTCCCACAGACTGATAAAATATTTAGACAAATAAATAAAAGGTACAAAAGCACACTAAAATTTACATACAAATTATTTAAAATATGTTTAGAAATGTGTATAACTCATAAGGACTACTTCGGAAGCAGATAAAATGTAAGCGAAAAGCAGAACTGTAGTTTGCAAAAATATAATTCTGAATGAAAAGACATCATATATATATATATATATATATATATATATATATATATACATATTCTTTTTTGAGAATGATGAGCCATAATAAAATTCAATATAAATTATCAACAGTTCGTAGCTGCTTTTCAGGAATTGAAAGGTTGGTTAGTCAAGATTCAAAACAGAACGAATATAATAAAGCAATTAACGATTTAATATCTAATGGCTATCCTAGACAATTAATTGAATCAAATACTAAAAGGGTAATTAAACAGAAACAGACGTATTACGGACCAGAAAAGGAAACGGTGTACCTGAAAATCCCATGAAAGGAGGATACAGTTTCACGAATAGCACAAAAAGAATTTGAAGCGGCATTAACAAGCACTATTAATGCAGCTAATCTACGAGTGTTATTTGGGGTAACACATATGCCGTTACCAGCAGTCAAAGAGAAACAGCCGTTAATGTCGACATCAAATATTATTTACCAATATACATGCGCAAGTTGTCGATCAACTTACGTAGGCCGATCGACCAGACGGTTAATTACTCGAATGAGAGAACATTGTAACTTAAACGCCTGTTTTAAATCAAATGGTGAATACACGTCTGCAATTGCGCAACACATCGTTGAAACATCACACGTATGTTCTCCAGACGTAGCATTTAAAATAATTACTAAATGCAATAACAAAAGGGAGCTAGCCACATACGAAGCCTTATGGATAAACAAATTGCAGCCGGATTTATGCAAGCAGAAGAAGCATGTTCAGGCATTGAGCTTGAACTGGAGGTGACGCACGCAATTGATTGGTTTCCTTTTTTCACACTCTCTCCATGTTTACATATTTCTATCTTGTTTTGCCTTTCAATTTATATATAAAGATATGTTCATTTGTAGATACTTGAGAAGAAAATGAGAAAAAAGCGTTTCTTGTATCTGATAAAATTTCTTTTTATTTTTGCACATGGAAAGGGTACTATATATATATATATATATATATATATATATATATATATATATATATATAAGTAAAATGTCAAAATTTCATCTTTGCTTCACTTAAAACCTAATAGGAGACTCTGGATTATTTAAACAGAATATGTAATTAGTCTTTGTCAGTTCAATTCGCCTATGGTAATGTGAACATAGGTGCATCGGTATTATTTTCTCTAAAACAGTTTCACTCTGTTTTACTTTTAGAATCAATTTATAAAAAAAAACTTTTCCTTAATAAAATAAATAGCAGCTGATGGTGTCTGGCACTGACATTTGCAAATTAAACAGATTACCACAAACATTTATTGAACCCCTTATGTATTTATACCATTTCTCCTATTATTATATAATTACAAAAGCAAAATATTAATATTTAAAAAGATTTTCCACTACTGCAGATCACAAGAAAATAGAAAATTATTAAATAAATATGTGTTACATTATAATGGTTAGGTTGGATTATACTAAGATGGATCGGTGGAAATTAAAAGTCTATAAATGTTTATAAAAAACAAACATCTATTGCTCGGGAGTTCATAACAATTATTCAAATCAAAGTTACGAGCTTATAATATAAACACCAATCCAGTTATATGTAATTCTATTAGTAAAAACTAAGAAACGTACAAAGGGACACATGAAATTAATCAAGTATGCCGGTTTCTTACTTATTGGGAACTCATCAGGTACTGTCCAGAGATCTGCCGCGAACGGGCTCGAACTGCAGCACTCTCTTCAGAGTTTATGACTCTAACCACTCAGCCACACTCACGCACACTACACACAATTTTCAGCCATTAATTAATTAATTTCCTTCAGTTGGAGCCTATACGACATTTCGTTGGACCTAAAGTTCCAGCTAGCATCTTGTAGAACAGAAACCATACTACCTGAAGAAGAAATATTATTTTAGAGATGACACGCAGGCTCCACCTAACAGAAAGGCTAATCGAAAGAATAAGTTAATATATAACTATAAACTTTGCGTAGTGTTATTCAGGGTGGTGAAATGGATTGAGCCAAAGACTACGAAGCAAATATGTCCCGGTTCAAGACCTGGCCGCGTTAAAATTCATTAAAGATCTTGAAACATTCTTAATTGTTACGAAAACCCGTTTATTGAATGAATTGCCTTTGTTGTCTTATACGATGCTTAATTTATAATGACAAAAGTATATATATATAAAGGAAATTGATAGTTTATATCAAGCTGGAAAACGTGATCTGAATAATTGCACACGATAGCAAATGAAGTGTATAAACTATTCCGGTTTCCTCTTTACTAGGCTCTCAACAGGAAGCTGCTAGAACATGCGATGCTGAGACTTTAATCGAGGCGCATTTATATTAATTTTGGAAGACATTTGCTACAACACCGATGCCGTGCATTGCGTGCAATTTTAAATAATACCCAATTTATGTTGCCTGATCAGTCTTGCTCTCATGTTAATTGGTATTAAAGCTTAATCTAAATTTCCAACTTGAATTCCGGAATTATTGTTTTAAGGCGGGCACTATGCCACATGGGGAAGCTATATTGAATAAAATTCTAATTGCAGGATTTAATTACATATTTGTCGTTGGTATAAAGTAAACATAGCATAAGCTAGAAAATGCAGCTGATAAACTAAACGTGTATCATTAATTAGTTGCCAGAATTGACGCAGCCGTTCTTTGTATTAGATCGCGTTTGGTTCAGTGTTAAAAAGCGCATTCCATACGTCATGTAACGCGCGAGTTCCATGCAGTTTAAAATTGTATAACGGATATTACTCTATCTAAGTGCACAGATAAAAAGAAAATTTATTATATACAAGTATCGATAGATGAATATATATATATATAAAGACATTAAAAATAAAAAATGTGAACATGCATATAGTGCGCATTACGGAGCCAATTAATCAATTTTGTACATCATCTCCGGTCCATACTCAATGTACGAACATATATTTTACAAATTTTAAAATTTATTGCATCATGTGGTCATTTTGTAGCGTTCATTCAAAAAAATGATCACGAAACTCAGCTAAGTAATGTGATTATAAGAGGGCTAACGTAGGAATCGTAGAATAAAATTATTAAAGCAGGAATCCGGAAAACAGACATTTCGTATCAAACAAGAATGGAACCTTGGTCTATTCGAAGTTCTGCACTTGCTTACATTTATACCAATACCATTGATAGATTTCATTTTTTTCATGATACGCTTACATATGTTTGTACTTATGCATCAGTATCTTCGTACAGGCAATTGTAGACTGTAATATTTCCATCAAGTTTATTCAAAATTAAATGTAAGATGCTAATTCATGTCACGTGGCAAGCCTGCTTCCTAGTAAATGTGATACTTTAATCAGTCTCTAGCATTCTGAAAATATCAAATCGGGAATGTCCTCGTGTCAAAATCGATAAAAAGTTTATAGGAAATAAACACAGAATCTGTTGTGCGTATTCAAAATAAAAGTACTCTATACATTTTTTTGAAATGCTAGCTTTAATAAAATTCATTGTACCCTTCCTATGTGCAAAAACAAAAAGAAATTTTATCAGATACAAGAAACATTTCTTTTTCATTATCTCCTCAAGTATCTACTAATGAACATATCTTTATATATAAATTGAAAATATGTAAACATAGAGAGAGTGTGAAAAAACGGAAACCAATCAATTGCGTGCGTCACATACAGTTCAAGCTCAATGCCTGAACATGCTTTTTCTGCTTGCAGTTTCCCGAATGGCACAAAAGAAAGTTGAAGCGGCATTAACACGCACATTTAATGCAGCTAAACTACGAGTGTTATTTAGGGTAACACACTTGCCTTTACCAGCAATCAAAGAGAAACAGCCGTTAATGTCGATATCAAATATTATTTACCAATATACATGCGCAAGTTGTCGATCAACTTACGTAGGCCGATCGACCAGACGGTTAATTACTCGAATAAGAGAACATTGCAACTTAAACGCCTGTTTTAAATCAAAAGGTGAATACATGTCTGCAATTGCGCAATACATCATCGAAACATCGCACGTATGCTCTCTAAACGTAGCATTCAAAATAATGATTAAATACAATAACAAAAGGGAGCTAGCCACATACGAAGCATTACGGATTAAAAAATTGCAGCCGGATTTTTGCAAGCAAAAGAAGCATGTTCAGGCATTGAGCTTGAACTGGATGTGACGCGCGCAATTGATTCGTTTCAGCTTTTTCACATTCTCTCTATGTTTACAGATTTCTATCTTGTTTTGCTCTCCAATTTATATATAAAGATATGTTCATTAGTAGATATTTGAGGAGATAATGAGAAAGAAATGTTTCTTGTATCTAATAAAATTTCTTTTTGTTTTTGCACATAAAAAGGGTACAATGTACTCGAAATGTGCTAAATCAGAACATTTCAATCGGATGAATTGGTTTGCAAGAGATTGTGTACTTGCAATTAGCAAGCGATCCAGTGAATAAAGATGAAACAGGCAAGAAAGTCCACTACAGTTTCATAGAACAGTAGTATACTATAATTGATTTTTTCATATGCACGGTATCCAAAACGGAACAACCAATGATTTCCTGGTAACTTCCCCATACATGCAAAGATGAAGAACAATGCCTCTCACATGTTGGGATCCAGAAGAGCCAGTTTCGATTATGTCATATTAACTATGTCTTTCCATTGGATCCTATTTTCCTCGAAATCCAAATCGATTTTACCCACCAAAGCGTCTATTCTTTTGACAGTAAAAGATGGCATGTTAATGTAATCAATAACACTAATAATGGTTTCCAACTAATAAATATCTATTCTTTAAATCAAGTTTGCGAGCTTGAAGTAAACACCAATCCCATTGTTTTTAACCAGTCGTCGAACAACATAGCAAAACTACCGCCAGCCGCAACGCACTATGTTGTTCGACGACTGGTTAAATACAATGGGATTGGTGTTTACTTCAAGCTCGCAAACTTGATTTAAAGAATTGTTACCACCACCCGCGCAATCAATTATTGTTTTAATAAATATCTAGTCTACAACTTGATATTCTTTGGTACTCTGGTGAGAAAAGTTATAAAGCTGCCTAAGTGAAAATTGATTCAGACGACGCAGACAACATTTTAATTTAGTTGCAACGAGAATTCCATGGCAAAATGGGGGAAACTACATTCCGCGAGAAAATTTGGCATCTAATTACTGCTCCATGATGCGCAGTTGATGATTACCTAATATGAGTAGAAATAATAATCAGATATAACGCATGCCTCAGTGGCATAGATCTAACCCTTGATCCAGTGCTTTTAGAAACTGATAAGAACTCAGATAAAATCATTAATTGACAACAGGTAATAGTTGGTCATTTAATAAAACCTCAGACTTAGAACAAAAAAATGTAACGATGATAGTGTCAAGGTATCTACCTTTAGAAAAGATCAAATGAAAACTTCTTGTGCCTACTACATAAAAGTCCTGGACAAATTAGAAATAAAAGTACATCCACAATAATTTGTGGAGCCAATTATAAACAACTCTAGAAACCAGGCACTCGTGCGGAGAGAAACCGATGAATCCGCAGAATCTGTTTTGTTTCGACCAAACATTTGGTTCCAGTGAACATCAGAAAACATAACTTGTCATAGTCTCATGGGTGTAATCGAGTAGACAGTGGCCTAGTCCCTCAGATATTAAACTATAGTTGATGGCTTATTCCGATGGGGTTACTCGGGTGTACGACGAAGTGCATGAATTGTTTCCAAGAAATAGTCAGTCGTGGAGAATTGACTGGCTCGAGAATCATAAGCGATCACGCCCCAAGAGCTAGCGATTAGAACATTCATGGGCTTAACCGACACACAAGGACTAGCAAAAGTAGCTAGTAGTCAACCGTACTTAAGATAGTCTTTTCAGCTTGAGTACAATTTAGGTAGTTCTGTCCATTTTAATTTTTCTAGAGCTCGCACATATAGTCACGGTTTTGTCCAGCGTCTACCACCTGAAAGGACACGCACACTAGGCACCTACCACCACTCAATTGGAACCGTTAAACTAGTGTTGTACTTCTTCACCTTGTTGTGGTTTTCCTATGACATTCGCTCATGTCCAGTAACGCACAAAATTCCTTTCATTCTGGAGTCCGTGTATCAGGCTCGGCCTCTTGTGAAACATCTTTATTCAGTAAATACCAATTCGTTTGATAAGAAATAAGATCCTGACTACTTTGGCTGCTTGTCATAAATGTCAGACACGGTTTTTCTATATTTAGACAAATCCATAATCAATCTTATTAAGAGTTAACGTCTTCTGTAACGGCTGTCCGCATCCTAGTAGTTACTGCTCCCACTAGATTAGTTGCACGGTAGCAGATTTGGTTTAAAATATTCCTATAAACATTTCAAATTACATATGTAAAATAAAAAATCGTGCAATCACGCACACATAAACGTGCATATTTAAAAGAATCACACACACACAGATATATATATACGAATAAAAAAAATATATGCACAAATAATGGTGTGCATACATACACAGATACCTACTGAATACATACATACATACATATATATATATGCATATGCAAGTATACATACATAAATATATAAAACATATATACATACATACATACATACATAAATACATACACACATACATACATACATACATACATACATACATACATGTATACATAAATACATATATAAATAATATACATATATATATATACATATATATACATACATATATACATATACATACATATATACATATACATACATACATATATACACACATACATACATACATACATACATACATACAAGATACATACATACATACATACATACATACATACATACACACATACATACATACATACATACATACATACATAAATACGTACATACATATATACACGGATACATTTTATATATGCATTTATGAGAGTACACACTCATACAAACATACATTCATAAACTCATGCAAAAATGCATAAGTGCATTGATAGATACAGATATGCACACATTTATACAAACATAAATAAATAGATAAACACGTACAAAGATTCATATATAAAGATATAAATGCATAAATACATAAATTCTTGCATAATTTCTAACATGCAAGCAAACATTTAAAAATAAATACATACAAATATAAATACTTTTATATATGCACATACGCATGTCTACAAATCATTTATAAGCATACGTAGACACTACAACTAGCATACACAAATAATGGAACACATCGATTTCACGAGCAACATTTCTTATTTTTAATGGTTTATATTCAGTTTTCCTTCACTTTGATAATTTCGAACGCAAGGCTGAGAAGAAAAAACTGCGCGGAATATCTGGTCTTGATGTGCTAGATAATGAGTTCTGTTGGTTAGACCAGTTCTACTATGTGCAAATAAGGAGCTGATTATTCTAAATCATGAGATACTCCAGACGTATGCTAAAGGTATATTGAGAGAGTAATTAAATCAGTTCTTACAGCGCCTGGCGACTGTGTAACTATTGCAACATTATACTCAAAGTTAGAAATAAATTTTTCATAAATACAATGGAATTATTTCTAATTTTCCCAGAAGGTATTGACATGTGTATATATTTATATTTCTTAGAAAAAGACAAACAGAGAATTAGAAATCCCAGAGGCTGTAAGAAAGGGAAGCATCCAATAGGCCTCAACACTCATTACATACTTTACCCACTATATATTTTGGTGAGGAATGTGGGACAATAGGACGGTACAATCTCCTAGACGAATGTGCAACCTGCAGTAGTGAAGCTAACATCATATAGTCTCGACGTTAACGCACTTTATGTAATATATATACCGAGTCTGTAAAGGATATCAAATCTATTGCTATTGTGTCAGTACTCGACACCACCAATAGAGTACCGAAAGGTACATGGTACTAACACTATGGTTTCCGAGCCTTACATGGTACCAACAAGATGGATTTCAATGTCTGCCATATTTCACCAAAATTGAGAATTACAAATATTACTGAAAACTTGTTACTCGCGTAAATCCATACACTCTGGCCTTGATCGATATCGTCTATCACATTTCGCGGTAATCATGAAATCATTCAATTAAATATAAAAAAAGTTAGATACTGTTTTTGGCGAAGAGCTTAAATATATATGGAATTATGTATTAAGTGTTCTGCACCTAGTAGCAAATTATTTCAATTATGACTAGAAGAAGAAGTAGGAGTCGGTATTATGCCCTTTAACCAATATATTTTTGGGTAGGAAATGTAAAAAATAGGACGCTACCATCTTCTAGGCGAATGTGTAAACCTGCGGTAGTGAAGCTAATATCATATAAAGCCTCGACAATGTGACATCAACGTTAACTACTTCTAATAATATATATTCCGAGTCTGTAAAATATACCAACTCTATTAATAGTGTCAGTACCCGATACCAACTTTCTTGTACGGAGAGGTACACGGTACTAACAATATAGTTGCCGCTTCGGTACATGGTACAAATACGATGGATTTCAATGTATATTATGGTTTACCAAAATAGAGAATTACAATTATTTCTGAAGAAATTTTACTCCAACAAATTTATACACTCAGGCTTTGATCAACACCAGTTATCATTTTTCGCGGTAATCATGACATCATTCAATTAAATATATACAGTTAGATATTGTTTGTGGCAGAGAACCAATATATATGCAATTATGTATTATGATGTGCACCTAGTAGCAAATTAGTTCAGTTATGACCAGTAGGATAAACGAAAGCCAGCATGAATTGAGTATTATCTCGTACTATCTGTTTCTTTGCTTACTGGCGACTCATCAATAGGGAGCCAGTATTCCACCTTTTACCCACTATAGTATCTCTTTGGGTGAGAATGGGAAAACCTGTGGTAGTGAAGTTGACATCATATAAAGTCTCTGACAATGCGACTTCAACGCTGGATTCACTCTATAATATGTATATATATATATATATATATATATATATATATATATACCATGTCTGTAAAGGCTACCAACTCTATGGCTATTGTGCATTTACCCGATAAGAACGTTACAGTACCGAAAGATACATGATATTAACATTATGGTTAACGACTCTGTACACGGTACCAACACTAATCCCATTGTATTTAACCAGTCGTCGAACAAAATAGCAAAACTACCGAAAGTCAAGCACAGAAACTTGATTTGAATGATTGTTGCCACCACCTGCGCAATTATTGATTGTTTAATTTCATTATCTATTTATATTTGGCGAAAGCTAAAAAACAGCTAATGTTCGTGACTGCATAGAAATTGTGCAGTCGACATTTCCAGTCAAGTACAATGTATGCGTGACTACTGGAGGTGAGAGCCGCATATCTAAATTTGCTTTCCATATATAAGCATTGCGGTTCCATTCTCGCTTGTTAGTACCGCCGTACTCTGATGATGATCATGAAAGGTCGAAACGCGTCAGTGCGTGTGACTGACGGTAGTTTTGGTATGTTGTTCGACGACTAGTTAAATGCAATGGGATTGGTGTTTACTTCAAACCTGATTTAAGGTGTTGTTACCACCACACGCGCAATCAGTGATTGATTAAATACATGTTGGTTCTCCACACCAAGCAATAAGCAATCATTATATATTTAGTTGATTGATATCGATCAATGCCAAAGCGCATGGATTTGCTGAGGTAACAGGTGTTCAAAAATGTTTAATATTCGGCTTTCGTGAATGTTAACCTATCCAAAAATCCGTTGTCTTACCATTCTTTACAGGCTCGGTATATATTATTCATAGTGAGATCACTTTTAAGTTGCATTTTTGAAGATATTATATGAAGTTAACTCCATTACTTCTTGAATAAGTATTCATATGGAGGATTGTGTCGTCCACCTATCCCACATTACTTGACCAAATATACAAAGGTATCGGGCGTGGTACCGGCTTCTACTTATGAATCACCAGTAAGCAAGAAACGCATGTGCACATGACTGACATATCCTTCTTGTACTATTTGAATATTATTTTACTAGGTACACAATAAGTTAGGCATAATATCAACCAAACTTACTTATTTCACTTGTTGTAATTAAATCGGCTATCAAGTAACACGACGGTGTAAGTTGATTGTTGAATTATATGACTGTTAGCCTTATATAAACGAATTCTAATGTTCACTAGCATTCGCAAAGAGTTTCAGAAAATTTTTAAACATCGGTATGCTTGTTTAGTAGCTTGAACTGTTTTGCATGTTTGCGTATTTGTATATACGTAAAGGTGTGTGTATAGAAATATTGTGTATACATGTGTGTGTATCGAATCGAATTAGGACACTAGTTAACGTTAATGATTTAACTTAAATGACTCGTCCAAACAAGATGGGTCATTGGACTTCAGAACGGCGTTTAATCGGTATTTTGGCAAACAAATTCAACTTTGATGCAAACTTATTTTACCAAATATAGGTAGTTTATGCATATATATATATATATATATATATATATATATATATATATATATACATACATATATATATATATATATATAAAAATATATTTATATTCGTATTAAATTCTATATAATTTTGCATAATATGTCTATTATACACTATTATTGGTTAAATTTTAACAAAGAAATTGATCAACATTAATTTAGTATAAAAAAGAGATTTGCATAAATGACAGAATTTACTTGCAAAATCCGCATTGAAGCCTACTGCGTTTACTTTTTTGGGAGTAAAAGGGTGGATACTCTGATGATATGTCCAGGAAAGATGACGGGAATCGTCAATCCGATTACTAATATTTTCAATGTTAGCATAAATTAGAGTATTACAAACAATGAAGCTCATCGGAGAACAATGCCGTTTAGACAGTTCTTTAAATCAAGTTTGCGAGCCTGAAGTAAACACCAACGTATTTTTACTAAAACCAGTCGTCGAAAACATAAATAAAACTACTGCCAGTCGCAACGCACTGACGTGTTTCACCTTCTATGATCATCATCAGAGTACGACGGCAAAACGGACTATCGAGGATCACAATCGCATTGCATTTATATATATATGGTATATATATATATATATATATATATATATATATATACATATATATATATGGAAAGCAAAATTAGATATGCGGCTCTCACCTCTAGTAATCTTGCATAAACTGCACGTGAAAGGAAATATCGGCTGCACAATTTCTATGCAGTTACGAACATTAAATGTTTGTAGATTTCGCCACACACATATCAGTGCGTTGCGACTGACGTTAGTTTTGTTATGTTGTACGACGACTGGTTAAATACAATGGGATTGGTGTTTGCTTCAAGCTCGCAAAATTGATTTGAAGAGTTGGTAACACCACCCGCACAATCAATTATTGTTTTACCGTTTAGACAATATTTGAAAACAAAATATATAGATAGATGTTTTGCAAGTCGCATTGCTTATGACATAATATGATGTTAACTAAATTTCTGCTTTCATTAAAATAAGAAAGGGAGATTGCATCTACCAACATTCTAACATTCCTTGACTAAATGTGCAGTAGGTTTGGGGCGATATGCCTGTTCCAACTGACGAGTTGCAAGAAAGCACGAAACGAATCGGTACATGCTAACTTTGGCATAACCTACTCGTCCGATTTGTAATACCTTATTAATGGGTTCGCAATACCTAATACATGATTGCAAGTTCTCTTTTTGCAGCCTGATTACTGAAAGCAATTGATACTTTTCTAACTTAGACGATACGGGATTTATAACTACACACACGGCCGCTATTTTAAGATCTGCAATCATTATTATGATTCTAGTCAATTCGTGTAAAGATTTAATATCTCTTACTCATGAGTCGCGAAAAAGCTACTATTAAAACTTAAATCAAAAATCATTCTTTGCATTTCAAATAATTAGATGTTAATTATATTAATTTTGATTTCAATACCGCTTCCCCATGTAGTGTGGTGTCTTTCATATAATGTCAGATTGAAGACGGTTAATTGTAAATTTAGTTATAAAGGTTTTTATATAGACTCCACCTAAAGGGAAGTATAACCATGAGTAATTTGTTAGAATTTAACTGATAGTTGTGTGTAAAGTGCGACAAGGTGGCTCAACGGTTAGAGCAGCAGATTCTGAAGCCAGCGTACCTAGGTTTAAGCCCTGTTCGCGGAATATGCTGGACAGTACGTGATGAGTTTCCAATAATGACGAAACCTATATATTGACTGAATTAATACATAGACTCCATCTAAAGGAAAGGCTAACCAAGAAACATTAGTTAGTATATAAATGAAAATTGTGTTTAAGATGCGACAAGGTGGCTAAACGGTTAGAGCACCAGATTCTGAAGCAAACGTGCCCAGGTTCAAGCCCTGTCCGCGGAAAATGCTGGACAGTAAGTGATGAGTTCCCAATAAAGACGAAACCTATCTACAGAATGCATTGCCTTTTCTACACTATAAAATTCTTAGTGTATGCTGAAAAATGCATGTACATAATGGGTCAGGTGTTTTAATCAAGATCGCAACCTAGATTAAAATAATTTGCATTTTGTAGTTTCAAAATTTTAGATGTTCAGAGAGATCCCGTTTTCCAGGAAAAGTAATCTCTCGTTCATGAAATGCAATATTTCATAGGAATGTATACATAATATAATGAAATGCAGCAGTTTGAATTTGAAATTTAAGTATGTGGTTAATGATAAAGACTGATCGAAAAAGGTATAACGACTTGAAGCCCATTAAACTTAAATACTCTCGTTAACCAACAAATAAACCGAAAAAACCTTGACCGGATTCATGCTTAAACAGAACCTGGAAAAGTCTTCTTTTTTACTTGTTCACATCAAATCTACCATTTATGAGTGCACGCAGTCAAGTTTTGTTTCATTGCAGGCACGTGCCTTAAATCGAATGTTACATGTTGGAAAGTACTTTTATACCGTTAATTTCTAAATTAAATGGTCAAGGCATTCGAGGGTGTAAAGATCGAATTAATACTCTGTATAAGCATTCTGCTAAACTTATGCATTCAATTTCTTAAGAAATTCATTCAGAAGGTACTAGTCCTGCTCAAGTGAAAATGCTTTAGAAAATCGATCAATAAATTTAGTGATATCCTTGATCAATCGAAAAATTCATCCACAAATTGCCATATTATTTACACCAACCTTAAATTTTTCTGAAATATATCATACGTAATATTGTAAATTTGGTGAATAAAAAATATTATGTTTTATTACATTTAAATATTATACAAGAACAAAAATGTGCAAAACACATGCAGAGGCAGACACAGACAAATAAAAATTTAAAATTTTGTATTCAGTTCGCGAATTAGGATATTTTGTTTGCATGACTGTGGAGAAAGAATACTGCAGATAACTTTATCTGCAATAAGCGTCTCATTTTATTCCTTTCTATTAGTTTTGGGTTTAGTATTTGTTAAAAATGCGCTAGGCTATTGCAGATAATTTCATTCACCCTCCAGCTGTGTTTAATTTAAAATGGTCTTCAAAACGTTTCATTAGTAATAAGCTGCTCTTACCTGCGTTACACAATAAATACTAATATTATGTGCATGACTAAGTCGTAAATATTTTAGATGGCGCGTTTTCTATAAAAGGTAAATTAGGATATTTGGTTCAATTGCTTGAATGCTTTTTTGATTTTGTTTATAATTCGCATTTTATTCAACAAATATTGAAAATACTCATTTTCTGATAAAACAGTCTTGAGCATCGCCAGGTTTTGGCATTTTTAGTTCCAAAAACTTATTTGATAAATTCAGTAGGGTACAATGGGTATGAAATTTTGCTCGTGGAAAAGTTTGACAGAGCTTACATACTGGATTCGCTATCCAGTTCAGGAATGTTTGCCAATTATTTTCTTTTTTTAAACAATAATTTTTCTGCCTCCATATAAATATAGGCCAAATGAAAATAATACATTGGACGGAGGGATTTCGCTCTCGTATGCACACTAAATATAATGATCGACGTAATTATTTCTTCAAGCCTGACATTTGTTTATGCATCGTCTTTAATGATAATGAAGGTGTCCTTGAAATACATCAGATATTTATGACAGTTAGTTTCAAAAAGATGTATTTTTCAGACTGAATATTTTAATATTGATGGGAAGAATCGCTAACGAACGACCCATCACTACTCCATCGACCTACATGAAATATTACCCACTGAAATTGAACTAAAAATCTTTATTGTAAGATAAATTAAAGGATTATGAGATGGAGGGCGGATATTATCAATAAATTTACAAGAAACATGGACGGTTTGCCTTCAAGTATGCTTGTTATAAGATTTTTAGTGTAATACGATTTTTCTGGACGAATGCTGTCAAAATCAAAATAGTTTAACTAAACGAAAATTTGTTTCGCGGGCTGCGATAACAGTAATTAAATCTAGATAGCGAGCTTGATTTAAAAACTGTTATCACAGCCCTCGCAGTCAATATTCGTTTAATTATATAAATGTTCAATTCAATACCACTTCTCCAGGTAGCCTGGTGCCTGCGCAATAATGACAGATTTAGTGTAATTAGATTGATCTGTAGGTCTAAAGAAGTGCTATATAGGCTCCACCTAAAGGAAAGTCTAACCAAGAAACCTCATTTAATAAAAAAGTGAAAATATTGTGCAGCGTGCGGAGGGTGGCTCAGTTTTTAGAACAACAGATTCCAAAGATCGAGTCCTGTCCTCGGCAAATTTTGGACAGTAATTTAGGAGTTCCCAATAACGACGAAACCGGTCTTCAGGATGAATTTCCTCTACTTTACGCTGACAAATATATGTACATAATGGGACTGGTATTTTTTTCATCAAGATCCAAACCTTGATATACCAAAAATTCCTTGACTTTCTAGTTGTTATTGTCATTGGGATATTTAAAAGCTTACCTGTCGGTTTAAGTTATGGAATGATGAACATCGACATGATTTGACATAAAGTCGGAAAGTTGTTCATTTCCACTGTTTTATGATTGCGCATGTGCGGATTGGCTTGGATTGTTTAAGACGACGTATAATGTTATCCTTTTTGTTAAACGAACATTGGTTGCGCGGGTGGTGATAACAATTATTATAATCAAGGTTGCGGTCTTGATATAAACACCTGACCCATTAATTACTTACATATGTCAGTATAAACTAAGAATTGTATAGTGTAGAAAAGGCAATTCATCCGGTAGACCGGTTTCGTCCTTATTGGGAACTCATCAAGTACTGGCCAGAATTTGCCGCGGACAGGATACGAACCTGGGCACGTCTGCTTCGGAATCTGGTGCTCTAACCACTGAGCTATCCTGCCGCACACTACACCACACACAATTTTCAGTTATATACTAACTAATGTAACTTGGTTAGTCTCATTTTTCCTTTAGGTGCGATCAGGTGCTCCATAAAGGACAAATTAGCTAACCTAGTTACATTAGTTAGTATATAACTGAACATTGTGCAGTGTAGTGTGCGGCAGGATGGCTCAGTGGTTAGAGCACCAGATTCCGAAGCAGACGTGCCCAGGTTCGAGCCCTGTCCGCGGCAAATTCTGGCCAGTACATGATGAGTTCCCAATAAGGACGAAACCGGTCTACTGGATGAATTGCCTTTTCTACACTATACAATTCTTAGTTTATACTGACATATGTAAGTAATTAATGGGTCAGGTGTTTATATCAAGACCGCAACCTTGATTATAATAATTGTTATCACCACCCGCGCAACCAATGTTCGTTTAATTATATAAATGTTCATTTCAATACCACTTCCCCATGTAATGTTGTGTCTGTTCAGTAATGACAGATTGGGCATGGTTAGTTGGAACTTTCGGTCTAAATGGATGCCATATGAGCTCCACCTAAAGGAAAAATTGACTAACCAAGTTACATTAGTTAGTATATAACTGAAAATTGTGTGCAGTGTAGTGTGCGGCAGGATGGCTCGGTAGTTAGAGCACCAGATTCCGAAGCAGACGTGCCCAGGTTCGAGTCCTGTCCGCGGCAAATTCTGGCCAGTACATGATGAGTTCCCAATAAGGACGACACCGGTCTACTGGATGAATTGCCTTTTCTACACTATACAATTTTTGGTTTATACTGACATATGTAAGTAATTAATGTGTCAGGTATTTATATCAAGACCGCAACCTTGATTAAAATAATCATTTTTGTTAGCATCCGTTCCATTTTTTCTTTGTTTAATTGCTTCAAATGCATGTTTTTTCACACGCAATATTAAATAAACAATAAACTATGCTCTGTCGTCATTAAACTCGTATGGCTTGAATTTCTGTTCATCATAATATACATGGCTTATTCGATGAACATATTTAGTAATATTCCCAGGGAACATACGCACACCTATATCTGGTTTTAGCAATAAAATTTGTTGCTTTTTAATTCTTCAGTGCATTCTACATGCTTTAATTAAATGAAATTAGAACGTTTGTGTCTTGTCTTCAAATACTCATAAGCGACATGTAGTTAAGCCTTTAATAAAGGGTGCATGTCATCTTTTTTTGAAATTCCTGACGTAACCTCATCATACAGAATCTTCAATACGGCTTTTGGTTCCATATTTGTCGTTTGGTTTATATGCTAGAGAAAAGAGCAAGGGAAAAATCTTTTTTCAATGTTTATCGATTAGATTTGAATGCGCAGATTTTAAGTTCCCTGAAATTGCGTTCTAAGTTTTCTCTGTATCAAAGCGACAAGAACTGTTTCTGGATTTCTGATAGAATAAAATTTGTAAATAGTAGAATGACGGCTAAGAGTTGTCAAGGAAGGCGCTAGAGAGTTGTATGGTATTAAATATCTTTGTGAAATTTCCTAATTTCTCAGTCGATGTCACGCACGACTATACGATTAACGGCATTCTTGAACAATACAAGATCACATAGATGAAGCAAACACACACGAGGTTATGACACTGAGATTTAGCTGTTCGCGTTGTCAAGTAACAAGTTCTGGGCTTCAGTTGTATTCTTTGACAACCATCTTAACATTTACTAAATGTCAGTTGCCAAAGCCGAGGCGCAAACTTCGTGATAACTTTGTGGAAATTGATTTTTCATATAGCGCACATCAAAATATTTATGTTTACAAGCTTTACCACATTTTTATTTAAGTCGAATTTTATAATTGATCTCTCGTCGTGATAATGGCGACTCATAGAACTTTAAATCGTGTATAATTTTGAGTTATGCCACTTTTGTGTAATAGGAGTTTAAATTGAGAAATAATTTGAATAATGAAGCAGAAACTTGTTAACAATAGGATATATGGAGCACAATAAATCTTATTTTTATAAATTGAAATGAGTAGGTGCAGTTATGATTCAATAGGCATTACATAAAACAAGACCATTAACTTCATTAAATCGAGTTTGCGAGCCTGAATTAACCAGAAATGTAATTGTATTTAACCTGCCGCAAAACACTGCATAACGACCTTTCGTCTCATGCACTAACACGTTTCAACTTTCTATGGTAATCATCGGAGCATTATTGCTTAATTGTATTGTCTATATATATATATATATATATATATATATATATATATATATATATATATATAAATATATGTGTGTGTGTGTGGGTGTGGCGAAAGCTGCAAAAAGTTACTGTTCGTGACTGCATAGAAATTGTGCAGCCGACATTTCCAGGCAAGTTCAATGTATGCGAGACTGCTAGATGTGAGAACCACTTATCTAGTTTGATTGGCACATATATTCAATGTTTTTTGGATCCTCGATAGTCAGTTCGCCGTCATACTCTGATGATGATCATAGTAAGTCGAAACGCGTCAGTGCGTTGCGACTGGCAGTAGTTTTGTTATGTTGTTCGGACGACTGGTTGGGCCACAATGGGATTGATGTTTACTTCAAGCTCGCAAACTTGATTTTAAGATTTGGTACCACCACCCGCGCAATCAATTATTGGTTAATCATCAAAGCACGACGGAAATCTGTCAAACCTGAGCAAACCGCAGCACGTACATATGGAAAAAATTTACATATGCAATTCGCACTTCCGGTAATCTTGCATACATTGTACTTAACTAGATATGTCGACTACATCATTTCGATGGCAATAAAAACGCGAATGGTAGTGTTTTAGTAAGTCTGCAATCCGATGTATATCTGTTCGATCTGGAAAATTTAGAACTGAAATATATATTTAAATACTACTGCTATACACATCCAAGTTGTTTCCCTGACACCATCACAATCGTTAATGACGTTAAGGCAATAGATGTCTTGCTTAAATACTTTAATAACATGAGCTAACATATTAAGTTTAACCGCGAGTGTGAAACCCCACATTCTAAAGCACTGTCTCTCATTGCCTTATAGCTATCGAGGCAGGAAGATTGAGGTACATAAAATGTAACCATTCTGGAAGCAAATATAAACTGGGCAGTTCATCAATAATCCCAGTGCAGTTAAGATATCCTAAAAGAAAACTTAATACGCCAAGTATTGTACAGAATAGAAAAGAGTTCGGAGGAAATTTATGATCCAAGGAAATGCTGTCCGCAAATGGTTGTCCAAAATGAGTCATTGCTGAAAACATTGCCTTGGGCCACAACAGAAATACAGTAAATCCGCATCAAATCTTAAAACAATAAATGTTATTTAATTTTTAACGAAACGCAGCTTTCGAAATAATTTTAGAAGGAATTAAAAATCAATTATTACTCGCATGCCGAATGCAAAATTGGTCTATGTTTCTAGAATAAAAAGCCGGCTAAAGATATAATTGATAGATAATCCCACTGAAAAAATAAACTCCAACATTTTTCATATATTCACATATAATAACTTCTCAGCGCATAGTGTACGTAAGACAAATTTGAATTTATTTTTAAAATCAAGGTTTCGATCTTGATGTTAATCCCATTCATATTATATAAACACATTTATCAATATATACTAAGCATTGTATAATGTGAAATAGGCAATTCATCCAGTACACCAGTTTCTATCATATTGGACACTCTTCACGTATTGTCCAGAATCTTCCGCGGACAGGGGTCAAACACGCACAAGATTGCTTCGGAGAGTGTGACTTGCCGATAAAACATTAATTATTTAAAATAACCTCACAAGTACAGCTTAGAATACATGAGGGCTACAGCTTAGTTCTATTTCCACATTATACCTGTCTCATTATCCTATATTCATTTATCTATTGCAGGGGATAAGTTGAATGAATAAATTCACAATGCTCTATATTTCGATCCCAGCCGCATCAATTCCGACTACTACTGAGGATTGTACGATATGAATAAACCCGGTCTAGTTGATGAATTACAATGTTATCTCATAGTTGAATACTTTTTCTAGTGTTAAGCAGCAAAGCGTCAGTTTTCATGGTTGGTTTAGTTCTGTACATGATGATAATCTTATACAAGTTGTAGCTTGTATCGGCAATATATGATCAAATCACAACATCGCACCGATTAGCGGCATTCTGCCAATCGTAAGTGAATTTGTTTAGCTAGGTTCCCTGGTGACGTGGCATGAATAGGCGTCTGCCCAGATATCCGGAATTATTAACCTTATTGAAACTTTCTTTGTCAGACTGTGCACTGTGGGATCGACCATCTAATTTTTAACCAAGGTGACGCTTCTGGAGCAGGTTATTATCACTTCCGTAGGCTGTGGACATCTTAAAATGATCGGCTCTAAATACGAGCGCCTAGACCGCTTTTTAAATTGATATATCAGCTCTTTACCAACTGAACGTAAAGGAAAAATATACAAACAGTTCCGTTCTATTCAGATGCTCTTTTATGTTCCATCTTGACCGCACTTTGTTTTGGAATCCTTGTTGTCTTGATAAGAGCGCTGTTTAAAAACCACTCACACTAGCTATTGATCTGTGTGTCCAGCGCCACTGAAGATGTGCATGTACTGCCATTTTCAGTTTTACACCAATTTAAAATTTGTCCGGTAACTTTGCTTCTGATAGTGCTTATTTACCGTCGTGGCTTACAAAGTTACAACTGACTACCCCAATCTATCATCCTATAAAGGGCACCAGGCCACCGGGGAAAGCAATATTGAATTAAAGCCTAACGACAGAATTTGACAGCTAAGCTAAAACAGTTAAATACTTTTTGTTGCAGAGAACTAATATATATGCAAGTATGTATTAAGTGTTGCGAACCTAGTAACAAATTAGTTCAGTTGTGACTTGGGGATAACCAGCAGGTATGAACTTGAATGTTAATTATGTAATATTCGTTTCAGCATTGGTGACTTTCATCAGTAGGAGCCAGTATTACGCCCTGCAGGTTTACACATTCGTCAAGGAGATTGTACCGTCCTATTATCCCACATTCTCTACCCAAATATATAGTGGTTAAAGGGCGTAATACCGTCTCTACTGATGAGTCGCCAGTGTTAATGAAACGAATGTGCATGAGATTATACTTTCCGTTCAAGCTGTCTTTGGTTTATCCTTCTGGTCATAACTAAGCTAAAAATTGCATAAGTGGGAAAATGATATTTTTTTAATTGACCTGTTTAATCTTTCGCAAGTTGTTACTAGAATTACTGCTGCCACATAAAACAAATAATCTGTTGTTAGGAGACAGGAAAAAAAGCAAAATCAATAAATCGTTAGCTTTGCTATGCCATTCTTAACCTACGCCACTCACTAATGTGTCATACAGGATGTAAACTTAACAACCGTTGAATAATTCATTACACATTAATTACAGTAAATTAAAATGAACATAAATAATCCACATATGTAGTAAATTGTCAGTTTTAAAAGCTTTATTCTTGATATTGCGTAACCGATACTGGAAATATTAAACTTTTATGATTATATGTGTTTCTTTTTGAGCAAATTTATTTGTTAGTAGAAACAGTGGGTAAAGCTAAAATACAAATTAAAGTAGGTTTTGTTATTCATCCACTGTAAGTTATTTTGTAAATACAAATTATTTCAAAGTAACGCCAAGGACCGAAGTGATTGCAGCTAAACTTATGAGTATTTAGCTCGGATTTATAAAGCTAATTTGCGAGCAATTCTTCATTTTATACTAAATAAGTATGACGAGATCTTTAAGCATGTCAACACTCACTAATATCGTTTTCGAACAAAAGCACCGAATTGCCGTATCTGTATGTCACATTCTGATGAAAAAATTGGCAAATTGGCAAGTGAAATTGAACTTAATTAATATAAAGGTTTTAATTATATATATATATATATATATATATATATATATATATATATACTTAGTGAAACGATAACTTTCTAGGACTGCAAAAAATTAAGTTAATACGTTAGGGTGTAAGTCTGTATAGATAAAGCCACTGTACCAGCTGGGAATACTACTAACACGAATCTACCAAGCCAGTAGTTCGTCAGTTGGTGTACAGTGTATTACTAAAAAACACGAGACCCTCGTATTGTATGTCATCTTTATTTTAATTTTCTCTCTCTCTCTCTCTCTCTCTCTATATATATATATATATATATATATATATATATATATATATATATATATATATATAGTGTGAAGGTGCTATGTAAAACAACAATTTGTATGATTACAAACAAAAATAAGCTAATAGGTCGTCAAATTGTCAACATAGATAATGCCACATTACCAGCTGTGACTAATGCTAGAAAAAAGTCTACCAAGGGAATATTTGTTCACAGTAGTGCAACGCAACACTAACAAGTCGAAATTCACGCATTGCATATGATCTGTGTTTGCCTCATATATATATATATATATATATATATATATATATATATATATATATATATATATATATATCATATAGTGAGACAAAAATTTGATAGGATTGCAAACGCAATTAAAATAAAAGATCGTGGTGTAGTCAACATAGATAAAGTCACGATACCAGAGCGAGTATTTCGTCAAGAGGGTGTGCAGCACATTTCTAATTACACACGAGATCCTCGTATCGCATGCCCTCTGCGTTTATATATATATATATATATATATATATATATATATATATATATATATATATGCGTGTGTGTATGTGATATATATAATTGTGTTTTATTATTAAAAATACTATTTCTATGTACACTTAACTATAAAATATGAGTTTCCAAATTTCAAAATGTAATTAATTGTGCCATCAATCAAAATATTTAGATTAGCTTCCCTTTTTCCGTTATTTATAGTGGCCAGTATTTCATATTGGGATCGGGAAATGTATAGGAGGTTTGCTTTTTTATTAATATAACTATTTTTTGCTGCAATGGCTGAGAAAAGCACGAAATTGTGGTTGAATTCGTCTTCTAATTATTTTTGGATTCCACATACACATGTTTGCTCCTTATACCTTTTCTCATTTCGCAAACTTTTGCCAATTTGTGCTTTAATCACTGGCAGCAATAATAGTTAGCTTCCTGCCTGTGCTACTTTTTAATATAGATCAAGCATGTGTAGAACAGATTCTGTAGGAAGACAGATTTTGGCTTAAAAAAGTTGTTACCCTTAGTACGAACTTGGTAGTGTTTAACTTAATTTCCAAGTACCACAGAAAAAATCTCAGCACCAGTCGTAGCAATTTAACCCACACAGATTTGGCGGCGACATACAATAATACTCAGATCGACCTCATTTGAGTAAGCCGACGTTGTTTATCTCCTACCATGACGCATAAGTGTACCAGTCCTCTACTTGTTCAAAGAATGAATTTTACCACAGCCCTCTTATTGCCACAAGCTAGTTGAAACTTTTCTCCATCTGGCCGCCCCTTTTGTGTATATTTATATTTTAACAATAGATACACATATGAAAAAAGGCTTTAGACAAGTCTAAGCTTTATCTGGATGACCTGGAACCACAGAATATCGCGTAATAAATGGAATATGAAACTTTATAACGAAAACGCTTAAGCAGTATCCGGCCTATCCATTCATGGTAGAACATGAGTAATGTACAGCTATCTCAACAAACGACCTTTCGATTCAACATGCGGCATCTGCAATAACACGAAAAGGAGATCGTAACCTTTGCTGGACGTTTGCGGCTAGCCATTTGGTGGAAAAAACACTGGTTTCTTGCTGCCAATGAATTGGAAGCAGCGATATAGCGTAGCATTCTATTCGAATTTAGGTAGAGCCAATTTTTAGCGTTGGTCATTGAGCCGACAGGGTGCAGGCGCTCCCAAATTATGAAGAGCAGCTCGCCTAGCACTTCCCTAGTCCCCTTAAAATACCACATATGCAAAAGGTGTGGTCAGCAATCAAATTTTCCCTAACCTCGCTACTAAATAAACATTGACACTTCTATTTGAACTGATGCTTGCACTCTTATAAGATTTTTTACTACAAGGTCTTCCAAGTTGGTTCAACTCTGGCCGAAAATGTTTACGAGCTTGTTTCCATTTTTCCAAGGATTTTGAAAGGCCACTGTTTAAATTGATATATGACCCGGTAAATTTTCATTTTGACATTTAAATCTAGTTCATTATTATATTTTCGATAATATAGGATATTTACATATATGAATGTATAAGCACATAGTTTATGAAAGGCCTATGCACAAATCAAATACAGTAGGAATGGTAAAGGTTTTGCCCTTTCATCTTTCGAGAGTAATTACTGATCTACATTTCAGATCATCATTAAAACTTTTGCAGGTTTTACACGTAAATTTGGTGAACTAATTACTGTGAAAACTTGGACAGTCAAATTGAATATAAATCAAAATTCGTGCATTAAGTATTACTGAACTAGTTAAGACGAATTATGACATATAGGGCGTATATCAAGTTACGATATCTAGTATCCACTCTGTGTTACTGCAATGAACTCATGTATTTCCATTTCAGTACATTTCAATCAGTAAATCTGAGTAATATGAATAAAATTGTTTTTATTCTTTTGGACTTTTGCTAAGAGATGTTGTATAGGTTAGGAAATAGAAGACAGAATACGCTATGGATGAGCAAGTTTCAGCTTGAAAATAGGGCGAGTTCATTTATAATATTTGCGGTTAATTTATTAATTTGGACAAGTTTTCCTGTCTTTCAAAATGAAACTTTGAAATTTAATTCAAAATGGGCACAAACTTTGCCGAATCAAACCAAATTGTCGCGTGTACTCAACAATTCCTTGAGACATCCATCACATAGTCTAATACACCTGTTGCCTAATTACCCTACAAGAAAACTCTAATGTTAAATTGAACACCGGATTAACAAAAGCTCGCGGCAAGTTCCTTTCAAATGCAGGACATCTTACGGTTTCCAAACAACATTTTTTGTAGAAAGGACAATTCATCCAGGAGACCGGTTTCATCATCATTGGGAGCATATCATGCACTGTCCAGAATTTGCTTCGGACGGGGCTCGAATCTGGGCAGTATATGATGAGTTCCCGATAGGGACGAAACCGATTTACTTGATGAATTTCCTTTTCTACACTATAGAAAGCTTAGTTTATATTGATAAATGTACATACATAATGGGCCCGTTTTTTATATCAAGGTCGCAGCCTTGATTAGAGTAATTTTCATCACCGCCCGCGCAACCAATGCTCGTTTAATATCTATTGTATTTGTTCGTTTGTAGTACGTATGTTGAGAATATGGACAAACTAACCCTTGTCCAACACGCATTTTATAATTTATTGTATTAATACACTAAAGTAAATATTTTTATAAACCTAATTCTTCGGATACTAAATCGCGTTGTAAAAATTCGCAAACTCTACAAAATGCCTTGTAGAAACGAATTGCAAAGTATAAGGAGGTATATTAAAACAGAGTAACATGTTTATAGATACAGTATTTAAGTCATTATGGTTTCTTAAATCGAGGCAGAGCTTTCTCGATAAAAATAAAAGTTGAAGGTTAGAAAATAAAATAGTAAATAAAAGTAACGAAAATTCGTTATTCTGTGCGTAATGACAGCTTGAGGCGGAAGGTTTATGTGAAAATAAATTTGTAAATAAAAAATTAATTGAATATACCCAGTGGTCAAATCTATTCACTTTAACAATGTTTTGTTTTGATAAACGAAAAAATGATAGCTTTTACCAACTTCAGACCGGTTCTATAGTTTATTTTTTCGTTAATTTCAGCTCAATTGAGACGCAATAATGAATTTTACAGTAAAATCCGTCAAAGTTGTCCACAATACGTGTAGCCTTATCAGACCAATCATCCGATTGCCTAATCTGAAGCATTTAAACGTAATCGTCATTAATTACTGTTAAGCTGATCATACCGAAGACTTAATCCAAGATCGAGGGCGTGTCAATATGGCATAAACCGTTTTGTAAAAACAAAAATATCGAATGATATATATAATGTATTAATTACATGAAATGTTGAAAATAATGTGGTCTATATCGTAAAAATATAATGTAGTTGACATTCAATTATAATAGGAAAAAGATACACTAGTAAAATGGTCAAACCCACTAGGCTTGTTGCAAAAATCGTTGATCAGTTAACTGTCTTGCTGTTTTGGTTGACCAAATAACTTACATTATCAGTAATTAGATTTTATAAACAAATATTGACGGTGCTGGTAGTGTAAACAATCATTTTAAGCACGTTACACAATTAAACATACATAGATTGCGCGGGTGATGACAACAATACTTAAAATCAGGTTTGTGAGCTTGAGATAAGCACCAATTCCATTGAATCTAGCCAGACGCAAATTTAATTCAACGACTTCTAAAGAATATTTTCCAACTTGAAATCAAGAACATTATGTCTGTTTAACTAGTATGACAACAAGGCATGTTTACCATCAGGTATGAACGTGATTATTTGAACATTGTGCATCCGGCACCCCAGTCACGTTATATTTATGCAAAACTACTCGAGTTTGAAGCGGTTTGGTTCTAGCTGATTAGTTTGCCGTCATGCTCTGAGGAAGAATAATGGAAGTTCAAATTGTATAAGAGGGTGTACCTGGCAATTTTTTCTGTTTCATTATACGAATGGTAAAAACACGCAATTGGTGTTTTTTTCCAATTAAAAAAAAACTACACTATACTAAAAGGAAACAACGATTGCCTAATTAAAAAATATATGCCTACAAAAACATTATAACCATGAATGCATTGAAATTGCAAATTCCGTGATATCAAGCACGTACAATGTCTACGAGACGGCTATGAATGAAATCCGTACTCAGATAATAGTATGCGTGAAAAGCGGTTGAATGCTTGTTAGTCATTGAATCGTGGCATTTTGATGATGACCACAGAAGTTCGAAACGCATTACTGCGTAAAACTGGCAGTGTTTTCTATATTGTGCGACGGGCAAATAAAAAGGTAAAACGAACATTGATTTGCGCGGTCGGTGATGACAATTATTATAATCAAGTTTGCGATGTTGATATAAACACCTGACCCAATTAATTACTTGCATGTGTCAGTATAAAGTAAGAACTGTACAGTGTTAAAAGGCAATTCATCCAGTAGACCGGTTTCGTCCTTATTGGGAACTTATCACGAACTGGCCAGAATTTGCCGCAGACAGTGCTCGAACCTGGGCACGTCTGCTTCGGAATCTGGTGCTCTAACCACTGAGCCTCCCTGCCACACTATTAGGATGAAACCGGTCTACTATATGAATTGCCTTTTCTACACTATACAATTCTTAGTTTATATTGACATATGTAAGTAATTAAAAGGTCAGGTGCTTATATCAAGACCGCAACCTTGATTATAATAAATATAAAGGTAAGTAGCTAAGGTTGAAAATTTATTTCTAAACATGTAAATACAACTTATAGAATTCTGCAACCGGGCACGCAATTACTATTTGGCGGTTGCCTAAATAACGAATTCGTCAACATTGGCTGCAGTAAATTAGCTACGAAGGAGTCCGTCATTCAATTGAAAAAGAACAACTAATGATTACTGCAGTGCGTTTGGTGTGTTGCACATTTGTGCAAAGATTGAACGACTTCTGATATTGGACTCAGAAATGCGATCTCGAAACACAAAAGAACACCTTAAATAACCTTGAAATCAAATGAATATCAGATTCAGCCTACAATGCAGCAGCGCAGTCTAACGAATTGTCGTCCTACAAAGAAAAATTTCGCTACCAAAATAAATTGGAAACAGTCTTGCGGTACATGCACCGACTTTTTAGAGCAGACTTTGGGCCGAACGCTAAAATTTCAAATTTGTTGCTCTATGTCAAGCTCTTAAAAATTGATTGGTCCCACACACACAAGCTTCAGAAACAGATGTACATGGAAGAACTGGAATATAAGTGAGGTTTAGTCACAGTGCTTAATTGTAGAAAAGTAAGCACAGGTCAAATCCAACCATCTCTTTTTCGTAATTTAAAACATAGAAGCTCGAAACGCAAACGAAGATGCTTTTAAAACGCCGCAAGACTGTAAGATAGCTATATACTCGTGTTGGTTCGTAACATTCGTTAAAAGCTGGCCACGGGTTAAAGTGATTTACCCGAGGCCCATGACATTCGACATAATTACAGGCTATAATATAGTGTATCAAAAGACTCAAAACTCTCTTCAACACTCTAGCAACAGACTTGTCTTACACTACGCCGGAGTGCTGCATATAGACTATATCTGACTCGAGCACATCGGCCTGTTTGAATAAATTCTAAGCGCATCATGTGTGTCTGGTCGTTTGCAAAAATCTAAGACACAAATTAGATATAATCATTTACTAATAAGTTAGAATACCATTGATCCACAGCCAGCATCGCCGCGCTAAAACCGCTACAAACCTATGCACTACTAGGTCGTAAATTTTAACGGCCATGATATGGAAACTTGGCAACATCGCTTCACTATTCATTTAAAAAGTCAAAGGCGTTCCATTGAAGCTTTTCAAAAATTTAACTTTAACGTAAATATGTTTATGTGGAAAGTTTTTTAGACTTCTTCTCCCTGACGGGTCACCTGATTCTGAGCAGACTTCTGGGTGTTATGCAGATACTCCACAATAGACCCATAATTCTGAGTACCAGCAGGTCTTTGATCCTGGACAGCACATCATCTATCAATATTCGTTACGGGGTGAATCATTTTTCCATTTTCAAAGTTACCGTTCTCTCGAAGAATTATGTAAACGTTGCTTCCCATTAATCAGTGTATTTATAACAGCTGCTTCCATCAATATTGCTGTCTTGAAATATTATTAGTGTTCCAAGACATTAGATGCCGCCGCTCCACCCTAATCCACAACAAATGGCGCGTATATAATTATTTCTGATAAGGTTGTTACCTATGGTATGATGACCATCATTGCTGCATTTCTAGAGCCTGGATTTTCTCTTCCAGCCCACTAGTCGTGTATGGCAGAGCACGCTATATGGTACCATCAGGCAGTATATACATGATGAACTGATGCGTCTACAAACCTGGACAAAAAATTGTTAACTACGATACCCACAGCATAGCTCGTGTCATTGTATCCAAGGAAGTTCACCTTGAAGTAGTTTGAGCCGATATAATTCAGCAAACACATCCTGAATTCCTATGCGGAATTAATCGAAATTCACAATTTAAATTTTACATACCGGAGGTCTACTGGCAATTTTAATTGGATTGTCACTAAACAATCCACTAATTTCTAGATAGCCACGCATACAATTGGCGCCTCTAACGAGAAAGCTTGCGAATGCAAAAAGGTTTAAAATTTGTTCAACGATAATCGTTGACTATTAACATCCAGTGGTGCTAACATATGCATAAATTCCAATAAAGCCAGAATTATTTGGTCGATTATGAGGAAAATATTGACAGAGGTTTGTATGATGCCACCTGAGATAAGTCGTCATTAGTGTGTCAGCCCATGTAAGTTTGGTGCATTAAGATGATCCCTAAATTTTTAACAATAATATATTCATCTAAAAGATACTTAATACTTAAAAATCTATGGACAGAGTATTCATTTGTCCCACTAGCATACGAATTAGTTCAAATATAATGCGCACACCGTTCGTAAAATATATATGCATATATGTGTGTAAACAGTAAGAAAAAGACGAACTTGCAAAACTTACACATTAAGCGCATCGAATAAAGGTAGTTTATAATCCCCGTCGCAAAACAGCACTTCCGTAAGTTGGTGTAATTTAGCCACCACTCTATAAAAGAATAGAGTATAAGTACGAAAATAATTAATTTATTAAAATAAACACCTTTTAATATTGTATCACAGTTAAATTTAATTGTTCTTATGAGGTTAATTTGTTTGGCTTAAAAAAGAGATTAAAAAACTGATTAAATCCTACTAAAGTATGCAGCACATTACTAATGAAAGGCGAATGGGCACAGAAAGTGAACAGAAATAGTTCTGACGCCCATACAAAATTTAAACAGTTATTTGTGTTAAAATTTGTAACTTTTCACGAAATAATGCGAATGGTAAATCGTTTGACTTTTTTGTTTGCTCGCAATAGTAGCTAAAAATATGAAAAAAATATAAACTAGGCATGTCCTCGCCAAGTAAGTCAGGTTTTCTGATGTCATATCGCCCACGCACCACATAAAGCTGAATTAGATGACACTTGGCAACAGTATATTGAAAAGAATATATTAATGCAACAGCCGAACACATTTTTCACAAAACTAATATCCCAAAGCCAGAACTGAAAAGAGCTATGTATCGCAAAAGCCGTCAAGAGCATGTACACATGTACTGAATTTGAATTGCATGCCAGCAATAGTAGGCAAGAATAGAAAATTTAGAAATGAGAAATCTACCTAACCAACTTACCCAGTTTTACTTTAGTCATAAAGCCCATAAATCACACAAAATTGTCATTTGGTTTCTCTTGGCAGTATAATTTTGTAAAAATATATTAAGGCAACAGCCCATTACATTATTTACAAAATTCACCCTCAAAACCATGCGATATTTCTGATATTTTTTAAGCAGAGGCTGTCAAAGTCATGTACACATGAACTGGGTATAAATTGCATACCCGCAATTATTGGTAAGAATAGAAAAATATTAGAAATAGACAAATTTGATGTTGTAAAACCCCATTAACCAAATACGCTTTAAAGTTGATTCTTGGCAATATAATTTCTAAAAAAATAGATGAAGACTGCAGCCGAACATATTTAAAAAAAACTCAAACTACAAAAAAGGCAGAATTTTTTGAGTTCTAAATGCAAGAAGCCAAAAAGATTTACGTATCACAATAGCTGTCAAAAGAATGTACGGATGGGCTGATTATTAATTTTTGAATTGTGAGTGTGAGTGTTTGTGCATAGTTGTGCTTTCTTATTTATGCGAGTTTTTGTTATTGATTCTGGTTTGTAAATTGTGTTCATATGCGAAGAGTCAGCAAACGGTACTGCCTAGCTTTGACAAATGTAACTAAGAAAGCGTTAAGGCAATTAAAATAAAAATTCAATAAAAATTCATAATCTTATAATTGACAACGTGGGCACTCGGATTACAGCATCAGACACAAGCGTGTGACAAACGTAGATGCTTAAAATCACCTGGTTCTGAATAACATCCTTAGAGAAAAAAATTCCACAAAACGCTTTACAGGATAACGAGCAAATCTGAAACGCTTTACCACAGAACCCAAACAATACCAGTTTAAATGTATCAGAGAGACAAACAAAAATCTTATATTTGGCGCTAATTTAGCATATAACATAACGACAAGAACAAGACAATGAAGATAAGAACGTAAGCTACATTAGAGCGCTACGATGGTGATTTTCAAACATAAATTTGAAAATCAACCATACATCGCTCTCCTCTATGAGCATTTTAATTAAAACATAAACAGATTAAATTAATGACCAAACAATGTATTAAAGAATTGAGGACAAAATAAAGTTTATTAAATGAAACCAGACAAAGATTGAAGCATCGTCCTTGTGAATGCGAGTGATTAAATTAACCAAATTAGCAACATCCATCATGCTAATATGTATTAGGTGTTGCGAACCTAGTAAAAAATTAGTTCAGTTGTGACCAGAAGGACAAACCAAAGACAGCATGAACGGAAAGTATAATCTCATGCACATTCGTTTCGTGCTTACTGGCGACTCATCAGTAGGAGCCGGTATTACGCCCTTTAACCACTATATATTTGGGTGAAGAATGTGGGATAATAGGACGGTACAATCTCCTAGACGAATGTGTAAACCTATAGTAGTGAAGCTAACATCATATAAAGTCTCGACAATGCGACTTCAACGCTAACTCACTCTATATAATATATATACCGAGTCTGTAAAGGATACTAACACTATGGCTATTGTGTTAGTAACCGATACCAACATTATAGTACCGAAAAGGTACATGGTACTAACACTATGGTTGCCAAGTCGGTACATGGTACCAACATGATGGATATCAATGTATGCTATAGTTCACCGAAATTGAGAATTACAACTATTTCTGAACACCTGTTACCCCAGTAAATCCATAC